>SRQA01000752.1:0-16912 GCA_018360365.1 Claviceps citrina | reverse complement strand
AAAAAAAAAAGAAAAGAAAAGAAAAGAAACGAAAAAGGAGAGAAGAGGAGAGGAGAGGAGGAAAAAAAAAAACAGAAAATCCAAAAAAATTCAAGGCCCCAGCAACCCTACTCCTCCGTGCCCTCCACAAATTCCGCCCCCTCGTACGGATTCCACTCCTGCCCGGGATAGCTCGTCGCCTTCATCTGCGGCCGAAAGTGCGCATCGTCGTCGGGATTGCACCAAATCTTCTCCTCCTGCGTCGCCAGCCGCGCCCTGCGCTCGTGCGCCCCAAACGTATCTTCCAGTTCCGCCGCGAGGCTGTCCAGGTCCCTGGACACCTTGCGCTCGCTCTCGGCCCCGTTCTTGGCACTGTTCCTCTGCGGTGTTGCGGCTTGGAGGCCATCTTCGGCATTGTTGTGCTGTGTAGTCTTTTTTACGTCGACGCCGAACGTGGATGCGCGATGGGGCGGCGCTGTGACACCGTCTGCCTGGTCGACTAGATTTTCCTGTCCCGTCTCCGTCTCCGTCTCCGTCTCCGCCTCTAGCTGTGGTGCCGGCACGGATTTTCTCCGCAGGGAGGCTGATCCGACTTCTGATGCCGCGCGTCTATGGGGGTTGGCATGATTCGCTTCCACGTTCGCGAAATAGCCCTTGTTTGGGCCTGGCTGCGGCAGAGCATGGTCGTGCGAATGTCGTGCCGACGTCCCGAGCGAAAGAGATACAGAGCCCGGCCGGGAAAAGGATGACTGGGAAATGAGGGGCGAGACCTGCCGCTGCTGCGCCGCGAGCCACGCATCATGGCGGCGGCCGACGTCGAAGGCGGTTGGGACCGCCATGCCCTCCCCATGTACAGCGCTATAGGCCCTAGGGATCGGCACCTGTTCGTACTGAGGCTCGGACAGGCCCTGCGTGGGCACTTGTCCCGCCATTGCCTGCTGCCGGCTCGACCCTGAAGCGCTGTGTTGATGTATCGGCTGCTGCTGCTGAAACGTCGGGTTCGTCTCGCCACCCGTCGAGATCGGCGCCATGACCTGGCCATTTGCTTGTTTCGAGTTTCGCTTCATCAACCCGCCGAGAAACTTGTTGCTGCCACTCTTCTCCTTCTTCTCCGGCTTGGACCCCGACATCTGCTCCGACATGCGCTTCGTCAAGCCTTTCCATCTGGACCCCGTGCCCTCCCTCCCTTCCTGCGAAGAAGCTTGACCCTGTAGCAGGAGTGAGTTTTGGCGCGCCTGCTGCAGGTATTGCTGATGCGGCTGTTGCACGTCCGGGTTCGAAACTCCGTCGTCGTAGAAATGCGAGCCGGCGGGCGTCGGGCCTGTTTCATGCTGTCGATAGTTCAAGTCGGCGGCGACGTGTGAGTCCTGAGCTGCCTGAGCTTGAGTCTTGCCTGCCGGATCGACCACATCCACACAGGCACGCGTTCCGAACGGGGGCCTGGGGGTTTGTTCTGGAACTTGGTCGTGCAGGGGGCCGGCTGTTCCGTCGCCATGGGAAGCATCAGGTGTCGCCTGATCCCCTGTCATATGCCCCGTGCGAGCCAAGTCTGACGTGACGGAGAGATCAGGGGAGACGGTAGATGGCCGTAGCGATTCGCCAGCGACATCAATCCCGTCGTTGGAGTCTTGGCCGCCATGATCGGGTGGTTGCCTCGACTCCGCTTGATTTGAGATCGGTTCGCGATGCTGCGGCGGCGGCTGCGACTGGAGGTTCCCAGCTTGAGCCATTGCTTGACAGCCATCATCATCATCATCATCATCATCATCTCGCTGATCAAGCTGCCGATCCAGTGGCACGTGAGAAGCAAGCGGCCGTACCTCCTTTCGAGCAACAACTCCCACAGAAACCGACCCAGAGTTCCCAGCTGGCCGAGCGCTGCTAGACCTAGACCCAGCGACATCTGCTGGTGAAGCCGAACGAACACAGCTCCGTCCTCCTCCGACATGAAGCGGAGGCGTGGCCGCTGGCCAAGGCTCATGTGCATCTTGCACGAATGGTGGTGGTAGCTGGTGTCGATCGGACCCTGGTCCCATCGGCATGGCTTGAACTGCGACGTCGGGTTGCAGATGCAGATTGCTTTGCTGCTCAGTCGAGCGTTGCCACGTGTCGGTCGGATCCTCTTGCCATTCCGTCCCGGACGTGGCACGTTTGCCCAGCATACTGGTCAGCAGACCAGAAACAGATGTCCTCCGGACGCGACGCTCGGAATTCCCGCCAGTCGAATGATGCCGCGAGCCCGTTTCGAAAGAGCCCGTCGTGCTTGCGCGCCCCAAGCGCCGGAAGCGTGGTGCAGGCGGCTCCAGAGACCATTCCCCATGGTTTTCCGGCGAAACCGGTCTTTCTTGATTTTTGTTGTTGCGGTGCAGGAGGTGCGAGACTTTGGCCAAACCGGAGAATCTCTTCTTCCTGTACGTTGTTTCCTGTGCCTCGATGAAGGTGGTCGAAGCATCCTGGATGAGGTTAGGGGTAGAGGACATGGCTAATCCAGAAGAGAGGACCGGCTTGCCGCCCAGACCCGCGCCGAACAAGGAACGACGCTTCTCCGCCCGAAGAGGAGGCGTGTTTGTGGGTTGAAGTTCTGGAAAGCGGCCCTCTTCTTCTCGGCCAGTGCCTACATGGCCCTTCGGACCTTGGTCCGCCGGCCTTCGACCAGAGCGCCCCGGGAAGAAGCTGGTTCGTCGACGTCTCTGATCCTGCACGTCGCTGCCGGTCAGTATACTCGCTTCAGACGCCGCGTCTCCACGGAACCTCGGTCCAGCCAGTCGTTGATCCCGCGGGTCCGCAGAAGCAGGACGCTCGCGTGAAGTGGCGCTTGCGATTCTCTGACCCAAGCCTTTGAACAATCCAAAGTTCCTAGTACTTCGCCCATGTTCCTCTTCAGCGGATCCGACACCTGCAAACGACGCGGGCCCGTTCTGAGTCAGCAAGGACGAATACGGTGCATGATACGGCTGAGGGCCGTTGCCCGAGTCCGACGGTGGCCCCTGTTGATCAGAAGGGCAGGCAAACAATTCAGGCCACCTTTGCGCGGAAGATGGCGGGACATCCGACCTTTGTCGCTGCGCTGGCCGTTGGAGAGGTTGATATGCAGCTTGCTCCTGGACCGGAGGCGGGATTTGCGATTCAAAGGCTGTTTGCTCCACTGGGGATGGTGTTGAGATGTCTGGAGAAATCATGCCTGTTTCTTTGTCAAAAGCATCCATGAACTGCGGCGGAGAACCATTGTTTCCTGCGCGATTTCTCCCCACAGGATGGAGTGGTACCGTCAACTTGCTTTCTTCGAGTCTCCATGGGCCCGAGGCTGGAAGCCGCTGAGATGGATGCATCATGTACTGAGGAGCAGCCTGCATCTGTGTCCTTGACGTCTGGGTCTGCGCTTGGGCTTGGGCTTGAGCTTCGGCCTCCTGCCCGATGTTCTGCGTGGTGGTTTGTATCTTGAGCGGGGGGGGGCCGACCCGACTCAGGCGTCTCTCCACATCCCCTTGACGGCTATCCGTCGCGATTTCCGGATGTGAAACAATGCCAGCATCGTTTCCATGCTCAGTAGACGCCGGGGGAGACATGGCAGCACGGCCATGGGCACCAGTGAGAGCCAGGATCGTCGATTCCTGTGGTGAGTACGAAAAAGGTGGCGGGTCCCGGAGTGTCGCTTCATAATCAGGCGCCATGTCGACAACTTGGGCCAGGTTAGCCGACACTTCTCGTTCCTCTTCTTCATCCTCATCATCATCATCGATGGGGAAGCGATCGACGGCTCTGCGAGCCTTTGTCTTGTTGGAACCAAGGCCAAAGGCAGAGCCACGTCGGATGGGCGGCAACCCGATAAAGGAAGAGGACCGTTTCGAGTCCTCAGCCTGCAGCGTGCGGCGAAAGAACAGGCCGAGGCCACCATCCTCGGGCATGAGGCCAGCTGAAGGCGTCATGTCAACCGTTGACTCCATGACAGGGGCCGGTCCTGCTGCCTGACCTGGCTCATGGCCATCTGGTGGCACCACTGCACCGTCACCGGCTGGCTGGGGCATAGTCAGAAGAGGCGCACTCTGTGGTCTCGCGCGGAGCAGCGAACCCGAACTCGGTATTCTCAGCCGAGCCAAGCCAGCCGTGGCTCGCGACGGATGTCGAGGCTGTGGTTGAGCAGGCGGACTGGCATCTCCCCAGGCAGTCGATGACTGGGCTGAGCCGGCGTCAGCCGCCGAGCACATCCACTGCGGCGGCGTAGACTCGGACTCGGACTGAGCCGCGGGGTCGAACGGTGCCAGCGGCGCGGCAAGGGGGAGTTGCGGGATTTGAGGCGCCGTTGTTGACTGAGCAGAGGGAGGTGCGCGCTGGGTAGCATCGGAACTGGGACGGGCGCTCCCACTGCTCCTCCCACTGGCATGCGGTGGGGCGTCTCCAGCTCCACGAGGTTTTACTCCGAGACTCATCAAGCCCCATGACATGCGGCGATTAGTCTTGGTGGAATTCGGCTCATCACTTGGAGATGCTGCTTCGCCCTATGTCACAGAATATATCCATTAATACCATTTCTTGCAAGGGCGACTATACATTTCGTGCTGCGACTATGACATCATTGGTCCAGGGCAAAGGGGGAAAAAAAAATCATTCGAGACATGTGGCGCGTGAAATTATACATCAGCATCCCATCCCTCTCTTTCATCGGATCAGTGTTTTGTTTCGAAAGCGCGCACCTGATTGGCCGCGACCTTTACTCCACACATCATCCAACTTGTACTCGGACGCGCCCATAAGAGATTGATAGCCTCTTGCCGCTTCCTTTTCAGGTGGATGGAAAGAAAGCCTGCTTCCACATGATTTGATTTTTGGAAGGTTTGAGAGAATGAGAAGTTGGAGAAGGAAAAACGAAGAAGAAGAAAAAGCAGTCAGTGAAATACCTTGTCCCCAGTTCCGCGCAGCTTGCTTCTTCCCTTGCTTAGCAATCCCTTACCCATTTTTCCAGCCGAGTGCATCAGTTCTTTACTCTTGGTTCCAATCTGATTTCCCGAGTGCCCAAATGTGCTGCCGGATGCTGCATTTGGTATGGACAGACCTCCCAGGCGGCTACGACTAGTTGATGAAGGCGCAGTGTTCGGAGAGTTGGCGTTGGAGTATTGTGGCTGGTGGGAGGTTGGACTGCTTCTGCCGGCTTGCGTTGCGGAATCTGATCCCGTACCAAACTGCTGAGAGCCTTGTATACTGAAAAGGGGGCCGTTCGAGCTCATGTCCGGGTGTTCAGCGCTGAGATGGACTAACCACTTCTCTAGACCAGAGTCTGTGGATGAGGAAATCTCTCTTGCCTCGTTGTACTTGGCAATGCGTTCTCTGGAGCTGCTCAGATTCATGATTTCTCGAAAGCTCATGGTTTGGGCCGCAGGCGTCATCGAAGGTCCCGTCAAGACGGGACCGGCACTAGAGTGTTCAACAAGAGTAGCATGGCTCTCGGACAGAGGCGTGGAGACGGGATTGAATTCTGAATGGCTGGGTGCCCTCTCGTCTGCAAGCGATGAACGCCCCGTCTCATGAGGAAGCTCGTGGGCTGAGCTTGCCGCCTCATTCGTATATTGAGCATCCACAGCTGCCGGGCTCTGATCATCGTCGACGACGCCCTGGCCGGCAGATGCGGCGGATGAAGTGGTAGGCAGAAGTGACTCTCTCTGAGCTTGCACCTGCGCAGCTCGCTCCTCGGCTTCCCAGGAGAACCGAGGGCGCGGCGTTGACGACTGCGGTGACACAAGCCAATCAGCCGGCTTTTCAGTCGGGCTTGAAGAGGCCAGACTTACCGACGTATCCTGCCTGTCGGGGACCTCGGTATTTGGTGGAATATGTGCTGACGCTTCAGGAGAGTGATTGCTGTCGCTCGTGCCAACATGATCTGTCGATTGCAAGCCCCTGCTGGTCGGCTGTCCGTTGAAAGTCTCAGCAGACATCGCAGAGGGGCTCAGCGATCTCAAAATCTCATCGCTCAACATCTCGTTGTCCTTGACGGGAGATGAAGCTGCTGTGTCAGATGTGGCTTGTCGTTGCGCGTACCCTGGCTCAAACCGGATTTCAAAGTCGGGCTTGGCCTGTTCCATGGCCTCGTCATTTCCGATAGGAGCTGCTTCAGCCTGGCACAGACTACTCTCGGGAATCAAACGCAGCGGTGCACGAGGGCTAGGAGTTCTAAGCGGCGCAATCGTGGGGAGTATGGAGTCGGTGTCCGAGTCAGAAACGTTGTCCTTTGCCGGGGTGTCGGAAGTTTTGACTGCCGCATTCGCGCCCCCTGTGTAACTCTGTGATTATGTCAACGGATTGAAAAACAGGTGTGAGCCCAGCAGCCGAGTCATTCTCACTGTTGGAGCCTGACAGCACCACTTCGGGCGAGGGCGAGGAAACCACACGAAACGGTTCGCCCACTTGCTTTCCTCCGGAGAGTGTCTGCTGCTTGGCGAAAGGAGACCTGTCCCAGAGGCAGACGTTCGGGCTGAATCGGGGAGTTTTGGGACTTACCGGTAAACGTCGCCGGTCACCAACATCTCCATCATCATGTTCTGTCGAGTGGAGTATGCTCGTAGCATGGAAGTTCTCATCTTTCCCTATCGAGTCCGACTTCAGATGTCCAGTACCAGGAGCTGGCTTGGACGCAGATAGATCTGAATGTTGGGTTCCCTTTTGCGTGGCGTCTTCCTCCGCATGGCCAAGGGCATCGTAGGGCCGTGCGATGGCTTCAGCGCCATCATGCCCGGCGACTGCGCTCTCCTGGGCCGGCTGCGGATGGTCGCCTGGAGCGGCAGAAATAAGTGTGGCTTTGGTAGCTAGATAGGGGAAAGTTTGAGCTCGATTCACGAGTGCAGGTGAGCCTCCAATTGGCTTCTTCGTCTGAAGGGAAGGTAAACTCGGGTATCTTGACCCTGAGGCGTGCGTGGCCGGCTTTCGCATTGCAGGTGATGGCATCGATTCAGGTTCGTCGTCCTCGTCGTCCTCGTCGTCCTCGTCGTATTCATCAGCACCCCAGTCATCGCCGTCGTAGCTCTGTACTTTGGCCTCAACCCATTTCTTCGTTTTCGTCCGGTTGAGATTGACCTGGTAGGCATTGGTACTGGCTGGTGACAGGGAGGACCTGTAAGAGGGCCAGTATGACCATTATCAGTACGGCCCGTGTCATCGGGACAGCCCGGGTGCCAGAGCAGACGGAGCCAGACTCACATGGCGGATTGTCCACGGGCAGAGGTGTGGTAGAATGGACTGTCCATGATTGTTTGCACAGTACGAAGGGCTCACGTCGGCGTCTGGTCAACCACGCATAGTTGCAAAGGCGTTGCCGATTGGAAACGGAGTCGGAGTCGGTCTCGACGTTGCGGGGGTTGTCGTCTTCGATGACGAGTGGGAAGAAGCAAGCGCAACTATAAAATACTGTGAAGCACGGTGAAGGACGTGGAGGACGTGAAGTACTGCTAAGTAAAACAGCGAGACGGAAGCGGCGCAGCGACAAAAGATGTAGAAGAAACCAAATCAAATGAGCATGAGGAATGGCGACGACAAGAATGTGGCGGCCATGGCTGCAGATTGCGCCGGGGCTGGGAAGGGGGCTTCAATTCAATGCAGGGCCCAGGGAATGTTCAATGACGGGGTCGACAATTTAGCAGGGCGGCACTACCAGTGGAGCGGCGGTTTCAGGTACTGCCAAGTTCCAACGGGGTACTGCCCACCGGGTTTCTCTGACTTGCGGCCGGCAGTCAGTACCTGGTAGGTACTTGTTGATTGGGGAGGGTGGAGTCTGGACTGTGAACTCTTCAAGTCCAGTCTGGAATGGTCCGTAGGACGGAAGAGATCATATATATAGATTTGTTTCCACCAGCCCACCAGCAATCTTCCAGGCAATAGTCGATACACCCAAAGCGGTTTGAACTGCCTGTCCAAGTGGCTTGTACGGAGTACGGAGCATTGCCAGTGGCCAGTGGCCAACCTCTCCCTGCCCCGTGTCGCCCCCTTCCGTCCGCGTCTCTGGAGAGTCTCCGGACCCAGGCAAGCCGAATCAACCACGTGTCGTAGTTCAACCAGACTCGAGCACTCGAGCACTCGAGCACCGAGCACGAGTTGTCCATTCCTCCACTGCCGAACCCGTCAAGCCAACTCCCACGCATTTATCGCCTTTTCGACTTTTACACGCCCCTCTGCCCTTTAATGAAGCGCTCATCTCAATTGAAATCGTGAGGCTGCTTCTGCTTCTGCTTCTGCTCCTGCTCCTGCTCCTGCTCCTGCTCTACCTACAGCCACTCTCATCTCTCATCCCCCGCGACGAACCTGCACTGCTTGCTCAGACACCTACCAATCTGCATTCCCGAGAATCATCCCCAACATCTACTCTGGGGAAAAAATCAAGCGCCTTAACCAACAAGGTCATCCTGCACGACAAGCCCGCCTCACGCAGCCGCGCTGGTCCCATCTCCTTGAGCCGAACGTGTCCGTGTCCGTGGCCGTCGCCGTCGCCGTCGCCGCAATGGCCGTCGCATCGATCCAGGATCGAACCTCGGAGTTCAAGTCGGTTCTTATACAAGCCCAGAAGCGTCAAAATGCGAACAAAGTCGGCGCGCAGAGGCGCTCTCTCCTGACGGATGCCCAGAAAGCCGCTGCGAACGGAACTGCCCAGCCCAAGAGATCAGACTTTGCCAGGAAGGCTGCGGAAATTGGCCGAGGCATCTCTGCGACCATGGGCAAGCTGGAAAAGCTAGCGCAGTGTAGGTGGCATTTTTTTTTTTTTTTTTTTTTTTTTTTTTTTTTTTTTTTTTTTTTGCCCTTTTGTTTCGTCTGGTTTCCCCGTCACCTGCTGCATGCTGACAAGCAGGAGATTAGTGGCCAAGCGAAGGACTCTTTTCGACGACCGGCCCGTCGAGATCAACGAGCTCACATTCATCATCAAGCAGGACTTGTCGTCGCTGAATCAGCAAATCGGCTCCCTGCAGAGCCTGACGAGGCAGCAACATCCCAAGGCTGACCAGGAAGGCGAGCACAACAAGAACGTCGTCTACTTGCTGCAGGGCAAATTAACCGATGTCTCGGTCAACTTCAAGGACGTTTTGGAGGAGCGAACAAAGAACATTCAGGCTTCGAGATCAAGAACCGAGAACTTCATCTCGTCAGTGTCACAACACGCCGGGCCGTCCATGCCGCAGTCCGCTTCGCCACTCTACGGTACCCCGAACCGAGCATCCCCCGCCCCCGCCGGACCCGACACCTTGTCCCTCAACCCAGTGAGCGACCAGCAAATGTTGAGGATGGAAGAGGCGCAGTCCACGAATACGTACATCGAGCAAAGAGGCGAGGCGATCCAGGCCATTGAGCAGACCATCGGTGAGTTGGGCAGCATCTTTGGCCAGCTTGCAACCATGGTCTCGGAACAAAGCGAGATGATTCAGAGGATCGACGCCAATACAGAGGATATCGTTGATAATGTGGATGGTGCTCAACGAGAGCTGTTGAAGTACTGGTCGCGCGTCTCAAGTAACCGATGGCTGGTTGCCAAGATGTTTGGCGTGCTGATGATATTCTTCCTGTAAGTTGTTGCACCAGCCAGCAGGGGCGTGTCTTGCTCGTGGAACAGCAAGTAGGTGGCTAACATTGGTCACAGTTTATGGGTTCTGGTTTCTGGATAAAGACAGAGCCAAGACACATCGAGGAGAGGAAGAAATGACGAAGAAGGAAGGGGAGAAAGAGCGAAAAAGGAAAAAGGCAGAGCTCAAATGACGCAATCCAGTTTGTATGAGGATGAATGTCACGGGGAGACAGTCTTCGAATGGCTCGATGCCAAACCCAATTTCTTTCTTTGTATGTCTATACTGAGGGCCAGACTCTTGTCCTTTTATTTTTCTTTTGTTCTTTGTCTGTTTGACCATGTTAGAAGCGTCTAGAGTCCGGTCACATCGGATGCATCAATACGAGAAGCCGCAGGGCGGACAAATTCGAGGGGAAAGGCAAAAGTAAGCGGAAGTGATGAGCACATCCGGCCCCCCGCTGCAGCAAATTGCCCACTTGCCCATGCCAAATCCATTGTCCCAGTGCATCGGCAGACGAGGAGCCTGCAACGAAATGGAGTCAGTTCTGCTCTTCCTCCATGTCGACCACCACCTTGAGAACCAGTCTCCCTTCGTCATCCTTTACTTTCCCGGCCATTGCAAAAGCATCGGGTATCCGGTCTATGCCCTTGAACCTGTGCGTAACCAGCGTGGACAGATCCGGCATGGCAGCAGGGCGGTTGGACAACAGCTCAATCGCCCTGGCGTACGTGTTCGCATATCGAAAAACGCCCACGAGATCGACCTCTCGCAGCGCAGCCGCCGACATTGGCAAGGTGAGGATGGGGTTGCCCATGCCGATGATCATGACCTTGCCGCCGGGCCTGGCGGCGTAGATGGAGGCCTGGGTGCAGGTCTCGACGCCGGTGCACTCGTAGACGACGGTTGCCTCGCCCACGGGCTTTCCATGCACCTCGGTTTGCTTGATCTGGCCCGCCACATGCTGCGCATACGCGAGCTTCTCGTCGATTGTCATCTGCGGGCGAGCCATGGGCACCACGAAGCCCGCATCGGCGTACCCGTTGGCCACGGCGAAGTCGAGGCGGTCTTTCTGGATATCGGCAATGATGACCGCCGCGGCATTGGCAGCTTTGCTCACCGCGCCGGCGAGGAGGCCGACTGCGCCTGCGCCAAAGACCAGCACCGTTGCGCCCTCGGTGAGATTGGCGCGATCGCGTGCATGCATGGCCACGGCGAGGGGCTCAATGACGGCGCCAAGGTCCAGAGACAGATGGGCCGGCAATCTACATGATTTTCTGTCAGTCTTGCATCTCTTGCCAGAGAAGCTTGTTTGAAGCCCGAGCAGCCCGTCTCCCCCCCAATAGGCCACTCACTTGTGGCACCATCTGCCCGGGTGATTGATGCGCTCTTGCAAGGTCCCCTGCAGATGAGGATTCGCCTTGGCCGAGCTCCTGAACCTCATTCCTCGGCAGATGTTGTATCTGCCAGCAGTGCAGTACTCGCAATCCTCACAGGGCAGACCAACTTCCAGGGCCACACGATCCCCCGGCACAAGGTTCGTGACGCCCGAGCCGGCTGCGACGACCGTCCCGCTCGACTCATGACCCAGCGTGAGAGGCTCGCGGACAACGATGTCGCCGTTCCGATAGTGGTTGAAGTAATGCAGATCAGAGCCGCACAGACCGGTCGATTGGACTGCGATCTGGACCTCGTCACTCGCGGGGGCTGGCAGCTCACGGACTTCCTGGACACTGCTGTCAGCATGAGGCCGAATCCTGGGCTAACCTCTTCTGGCGAAACAAAGAGGGAATACAGAAAGGGAATTGGACCAAGAACGTACGATGCGAATGTCCTTTGCGCCGTGGAGCACAGATGCCTTGACCCTCTGCGAGGCCATTTTACAGTATGTTGCAGGTTGTTGTGGAGCAAACCGACGTGGGAGTTGCCGCCGAGCAGAGCAAGGCAAAACGGAGTGTGCCGATGGCGATGCCGTGGAAAAAAGGCTCCGGAAGATGCGGGAGGAGAAGACGGCCAGCGGTCAGGCACAGGTTACAACCAACGTCCGACCTCGCGGCTCGCAGTCCGACTTTTGCTGCAACGTCGTGCACGCCATGGCATTGCATGTCGTGTCGCACTGCTGGCTTCATCCATCGGCATCTTATATGTAGCAGCATTCGCCGACGACGCCTGGACGCCTGCCAGTTGGCAGTTGCCGGCCAGACCGTCGCCCAGTGGAGCAACTCCACTCGTCGATGCGTGATTGGTGCTTGCAAGCTGGTGGCCCGCCAAACAGACAACGTGGTCTGCGACTCTGCGTGCCTCGAAAGCAAGCAAGCTTGCCGTGTCGCTGTTGTCAGCATCATCATGTTGTTGTTGTTGTTGTGGTTGTGGTTGTGGTTGTGGTTGTTGCTGTTGTTGTTGTGCTCGACCAGGGCGCAATCCAGGTGCACCCAGTCCTTGCCGCGCCGATGGCGTCGTGTTCTGGCAGACATCGCGAGCATGATGGGGCGCGAGCTTAAGCCAGAGTGTCGCTATTTGGCCGCAGGTGGGTGCTGCTGCAATGCAATCGCCTTTGCTGTGCTGTGCTGTGCTGTGCTGTGCTGTGCTGTGCTGTGCTGTGCTGTGCTGTGCTGTGCTGTGCTGTGCTGTGCTATGCTGTGCTTTGCTTTGCTTCGTTGTTGGATGTTGGACGTTGGATGTTGGATGTTGGATGCTGGCGATCTGCTAATCCCAGTCAGAACTGACACCATTTGCTGCCTGTTCGGTGTTGGGCCTGTGAAATGCCTCAACGTGCCCTCCCTTCCCCGCCCTCGCATGGGTTTGGAAGAAAGTGTGCCAGACACAAACTGAGTTTGGCAGCCCAAGGGCCGGGCCGAACCCAAGTTCATCCTGAATAACTGCATCGAATGATGGTGAGTCTAGTGACTTGGTCTAGGCAGTCGATTGTCGAGCCCGCCCATGTTGTAAAACGAGCATCTTGTTTACAATTGAGGGCCGCTTCTGAGGGCTTTCCAGATTCTGGGGGGGGGGGGGGGGGGGGGGGCGGGGGGGTTGACTGTGCCATGACAAACGTTTCGGCTTCATAGATCTCGTCCATAACCACATCTTTCACAGCTCCTGATCCGGTGACCTGGAGAAACTATACATCTGGTACGTCACGCCACTGAACTCGTTTTCTTTGTTGGCAAGCTCTGCCTCGGCAATGTGCACGACTGTGTTCGTTCGCCGCCAAAGTATGGAAAGAGCTCACAATGCTACAGCGTATCGACATCTGGCCGATTGATCATCTCCCGAGTTCGTCAGACCACCCAAGAAAAAAAAAAGAACAAGAAACAAAGGCAACATGTCGCGACGCCTGCAAGGACCTGCTTCGGGCAGCTTCGCAATCCCAACCGTCCGAGGGACAGCCACAACCCCATACTCGGCTGCCAGCGTCACCCTCGCCGTTGCAAGACGAAACGTCAATAATTCAGCCAACCTTTCATCGTCGTCCGTACGAAAGCAAGCATGGGCAACGGTCAAAGAGGGCAGCTTCCTGGCCCCCTGGAAGGAGAGATTCCTCGTTCTGCACGGGGAATGGCTCGAATTTTACAAAGCAGAAGGGGGCAAGCCCACATACGTGCTCTTCCTCAAGGAGGTGGTCAGCGTCGGCCGCGTCGAGACCGGTACACCAATCTTGGAAATCAAGCGAAGAGCCAACGGCGCTTCCACGAGCCCGGGAGAGAAGGAGGGCGATCTCAAGGTGCTGCAGGTCAAGACCAGGACCGAGGATGAGCTCTACACCTGGATGGACTTGATTCATGTGGTCTGTCCATATCTTAGCGGAGTGAGCAATCCCACCAACTTCTCGCACGCGGTCCACGTGGGCTTCGACGCGGCAACCAAGGAGTTTATCGGGCTGCCACGCGAATGGGTGCAGCTTCTGAGCGCATCAACCATCACCAAGGAGGATTATGCGCGGAACCCCCGGGCCGTCATTGAGGCTGTGGACTTTTACGCCGATCTTGCCAAGAAGCTGGAGACGCCGGAGCATCCTGAAGAAGAGTATCTGGCCTTGTATCCAACTTCAGCAACTAAGCTTCAGGAGGTGGTGGATGTGACAAAGAACGACCTCGGGCCGAGCGCGAATGCGTCGAGTGTGAAATACGTAGGCCCCGGCTCATCAGCACAACCGAGGTTCGGTCCGCCTACTCCCACCTCGCCACAACGCCCTTACCGGCCCGTTGGACAAGACCAGCATGGCCGTGGCAAGGCGAGACTGCCAAACCCCGCCATCGAGAACCCGGGTAGCGCGAAGCCGATACTGTCAGCCGAGCATGCGCCCAAGGAGCACCGAGAGTTCACCCCGCTACGAACGGCTCCGATGGCACCGACGAAGACGGCCCGGCCCGAGATTGGATACCTGCACCACGACGCTCGGTCCCAACCGTCAGCGCCTCTTCCTTGTGCTGAAAAGCCAGGAGCAAGAGATGGAGACCTCATGGTGTCTCCGCTCTCATTGAAATCCAGACGCAGACAAGGAATCCGCCATGCGACCACCTCAGACGCAGAGCTCATCGCTCAACTTGAGACGGTAGTGTCGAGGAGAAGTCCGGATGACTCGTACGCAAGGCAGACACTGGTTGGTCGGGGTGCTTCTGGCTTGGTTTACGTCGCCAAGATCAAAGCGCTGGCGACTGGAGTGGCCCGAGATGTACTGCGGGAAAAGGGGCCAGATGCCAGGGTGGCAATCAAGGAGATGGACCTCGACAGACAGCCGCGCAAAGAGCTGATTGTCGATGAGATCATGATCTTGAGAGAAAGTCGGCACGAGAACATTATAAGCTTTCTCGAGGCCTTTCTTTCGGCCGACAACCGACGGCTGTGGGTAGTGATGGACTACATGGAAGCTGCGCTGAACGACATTATCGACAACAACGCAGAAATACCGGAGAGGCACATGGCTACTATTTGCAGAGAGGTGAGTCTACAGCACGGATTTGAAGCCCCCCCCCCCCCCCCCCCAAAAAAAAAAACCATCTCAGGCCAAAAATTAACAATAATCCCTTTGTCCTAGGTCTGCAAAGGACTGCACTATTTGCACTCGCGGCGCATCATCCACCGTGACATTAAAAGTGACAACGTTCTCATGGACAGAAGCGGCCATGTCAAGATCAGTGCGTCCAGGTCGTCCCAAACCCCTCCCCTCCCCTTTTATTCCGGGACCCGGTATCCGATCTCTGGATCAAGAGCTAACAGGGTAGCAAAGCCGATTTCGGATTCTGCGCCAAGCTCACGGGGCCGCGATGCAAACGCGCCACCGTCGTCGGCAGCCCGTACTGGATGGCTCCGGAGGTGGTGCGCCACCAGGACTACAGCTTCAAGATTGACGTGTGGTCCCTGGGCATCATGGCGATTGAGATGGCCGAGCTGGAGCCCCCGTACATAGACGAGGAGCCCCTGCGGGCGATTTACCTCATTGCCACCTCGGGGACGCCGCCCCTGCGGAACGCCTCGAAACATAGCATGCTGCTCAAGGCTTTCTTGGCACGTTGTCTGCGGGTGGATGCGCAGCAGAGGGCCTCGGCGGGTGAGCTGCTGGAGCACGGGTTCCTGCGGTCTGGTGGCTTGGTGGGCGAGCTTGTGGGACTGTTGGCGTTCAAGACGGGAAACGGGGGATGGTGAAATAATCAAGGGTGGTAGAAAGCCACAGTTCAATGTTCAATCCAAGGCGCAGGGAAAGCAGGCAACAGAAATTGGGAAGCATGAATGAGCAAGCACATGAAATGACGGAATCCTCCCGGGTAGTCAGTCCCACGGGCCACCATTTACCGGCACTGGGCAGTGGATCCACTGTCCAGACCAGGCAAGTGCCCCCCGCTGTCCATCCGTCCCGCGGCGGACTGGATAAAAACAAAAGGAAAAGCGGATCGAGCCCACTGTCGTCGGCATTTGCTTCCTCCAGCCGTCGAGCAAAGCGACTAAACTTTAAAAACCCTCTTGACTGAGCGCTCCCTGCCCTGCCGCCCCTCTCCGGAACCCAAAGAATAACCAAACGCCCAAAAAAAAGAGAGCACACCATGAGCGCTCCCCTCTTCTCGCTACAGGGCCAAACGGCCATGATCACGGGATGCACCCGAGGCATAGGCCAAGCCGTCGCGATCGGCCTCGCTGAAGCGGGCGCCGACGTCATCCTCGTGCAGGTACGACAAAAAAAAAAAAAAGAAGAAGAAGCCAACGAGCTCGGTGCCGTGCTCTTTTCTTTTCTTTTCTTTTTCAAAATGACCCCTCGCTGACTCGGGGTTTTTTTTTTTTCCTTCTTCTCCAGAGAAACACCAGCGTGACTGCTACCAAGGAGGCAGTCGAGAAACTCGGACGCAGGGCCTGGATTTACACGGCCGACATGGCGGATCGGGAGTCTGTGAGGGAGCTCACGCCCAGGGTGCTTGCTGACGGACACCAGGTCCGCATCCTGGTGACGTGTGCTGGGATCCAGCGGAGGCATCCGTGCGAGGAGTTTCCCGACGAGGACTTTGACGAGGTATGATGAAAAAAAAAAAAGACGCAAATGTGCCAAAAAAGAAAAGAAAGGGAGATGCAAACTTTGGGAGGGACGTGGGGGGCAAGATTGTTCATGAAAATGATGGATGGACCCAGGTCATGCAAGTCAACCTCCATGCCGTCTTCACCCTGTGCCGCGACGTGGGCGCGCACATGCTCGGGCTGGATCCCTCCCCGACGACGGGCCGCCGCGGCAGCATCATCAACTTTGCCTCGCTGCTCACCTTCCAGGGCGGGCTCACCGTCCCCGCGTACGCGGCCTCCAAGGGCGCCGTCGGCCAGGTCACCAAGAGCCTCGCCAACGAGTGGACCGCGAGGGGCGTCACCGTCAACGCCATCGCCCCGGGGTACATCGAGACGGACATGAACGCGGCGCTGCTGGACGACCCGGCCCGGCTGGCGAGCATCAGCGCCAGGATCCCGGCCGGGCGGTGGGGGAGCCCGGAGGACTTCAAGGGGACGACGGTGTATCTCGCCAGTCGGGCGAGCGGCTACGTCAGCGGGCACACGCTGGTGGTGGACGGGGGGTGGATGGGACGGTGAAGAGAAGTACGGCGGCAAAGACGAGCACGTGTTTTTTGAATCATGCATGTCTGTCACAAGGGAATGAAAGAAAGAATGGAAGAAACCCCAAGATCAATTTCATCTGGATGATGCGTTCGACGCAGACCCCGACCGGGCCCTCACGATCCTCGTCTTGCTAAGCCTCCACCCGCCAGAGGGGTCCCTGACAACGGTGACTTTGCTGCGTTGCGAGCGAACAAACTCGTTTGCGTGTGGCTTCTTGGAAATGACCCTGCCAGGTGCGCAAGCCATAGAAGCAGAAAAAAAAAACCCCCCAATCAGTCTCTCTCTCTCTCTTTTTTTTTTTTTTTTTTTTT
>SRQA01000751.1:0-16913 GCA_018360365.1 Claviceps citrina | reverse complement strand
TAGCTAAGCTAGCGCACCCTTAGGGCTATATTATTAATTTAATTACTAGCTAATGTAAGAGGCGCATAGGGTTCCTAGTGGCCCTGTATAGCAAGCTAAATAATGCCTTCTACTTGAACTATACAAACATATACTTAAAGACTATTAACGCCTTTACTAAGCATGTGTGCTTCCCCTTTTATAAATATGTATTATTAGAGGGGGTTATTAGGGGTTCTTATGCTAACTATATCTATAATATAGATAGGGCCTCTTATAAGTAGAGGTATACTATAAGGTACTAGGACTTTAGATTAAGCTCTTAAAGGTTAGGGTTTACTATATTTTTTAGCAAAAACTAGAGGGCTAGTAGTCCTCTTAATAGTTTAGACACTTTTAGTAACCTAAATAGTAATACTACTCCGCAGATTAAGTATAATTTTCCTCCTCCTTTCTAATTAGTAAAATATAACTAGTAGTCCTTTATCTAATAATAAGGATTAACTAGTTCTTAGGGAAGCTTTACTCTAATAAGTATTACTAAAAACAAACAAAGTAGGTAGGAATTAGGGATAATTAGTGTAGGTAATATATAAAGAAAACAAAATAATAAACTAGGAAAAATAGGAAAGCGAATAATATAGTGTAGAAATAATTAATTATTATAACTAAAGCAAGAAAAGAAATATACTCTCCCTCCTTCCTAACTAAAAACACTATAAACTTATATAGGGTGTTTTTAGTAAATATGCCTAGTGCTAAACGTTAAGGCCTTTACCTAGTAGCACTACGCTAGGGCAAGCCTTGTAGTTACCTCTTATCTACTTACTAAGACATAGTAGCTAGACCTTAATAAAGTGTAGAGGGTAGTAGTGTAGAGGGATAGGGTCTTTAACCTCCCTAACTCTAGATATAGTAATAGCAGCTTCTTTACTAAGAGCTTCCTTATATAAGACTATTTAATTAGATATCTTATAACCTAAAACTAAAGGGTAAAGGTTAATAACCTTATTAAGGTTAGAGTAGCCTAGAGGCAGGTAAAGCTAAGGGTTAGTAGATAAGCGCTACTAGCTAGCGTTATTCTAGTAGAACTTCTTAATATAATCTCTAGATATAGTCTTAGATAGCACTATACTATTAAGGGTCTTTAGATAGTAGGCTTTAGTAACTAGTGCCTAGCTATAGATATAAAAAGGGCTATTCTACTATATTATAAGCTTCTAGTTTAATAATATATTTATAGCGCGGCAGATATTATAAATAAGCACAAGGTCACTAGGCTTTAATTAATCTTATCGCAGGCTGCTAACATTGCCTTTATTAGTATGTTTTATAAGCTTCTTTTAAAAAGCAAAGACTTTCTCCTAGGCTACTATAATATTAGCTTCCTTTCTCTTAAGCACTTAGACTTAGGCTATAAAAAGGTTCTCCTTTAAGACTACAGAATCCTAGTTAATAAGGCGCTAAGTAGGGAATTTAACTTCTAAGGGCAGGATTAGCTCCTAACTATGTAGTAAATAGAAAGCGGATTTTCTATAAGAGGCGTGGATTACTATTTAGTCCGCAAAGAGAGCTAGCTTAAGATAGTCTAACTACTTATTATTATAACCTCCTATCTTTAAAATAGCTAAGGCAAGGGACTAGTACCCTGCTTTAATAAACACGTTTGCCTTTAGGTTGTAGCCTAAGGTCTATATACCTTTAATGCCTAGAGCCTCTAAGGCCGCCTTAAGGTTGCCCTGTATTTTAGGGCCTCTATTAAAGACTATAAAGCGAAAAGTACTAAAACAGCAAACTAGACTTTAAAGGAACCTCCTGATTTCCTTAACATTAGCGCGTGAGACTGCCTTAGCTTTAACCTAGCCTATAAAATTATAATATGCCTCTAGTAAGTATTTCTTGCTATTGTTAGGCAGCATATGCTAAGTGTTAATATAAATCTTGCTTATAGGCGTGCCTAGTATGCTAGGGATTAATAGCTCCCTAGGCCTTTAAGGGGTAAATATCTAGTAGTGCTTACAAAACTATAATAGTTTCTGTATATTTATATAACTATTTGTCTACTAATACCTACTCTTAATTAAATAATAGACTGCTTTATAACCCTTATAGCCTAATTCTTTGTGCGTGGCCTTAATAATCTAATTCTGCTTCTTCTTGTTATTAACTACTAAGCGTGGGGCCTGCAAGTTATTGCAAGGGCGGGTTTAGAGCTTACTATTATTAATATAAAAGCGCTAGGCCTACGCCTGTAGCTTCTAGTACTCCTTAGAGGTTATATCCTTTAGTCTTTCTAGTGTTGTAAGGTAGTCTATTAACTTCTGCTAGTCCTTACTATAATAGGCCCTATTTTTAGGCATTAAGAGCATAGGGTTTAATTTAAGGTTAATAAACTCCTTAATATTGCCTTTAACTAATTAATCTTGCTTGTTAGATTCTCCTAGGCCTTTTTATAATAAGGCATTAGTAATTTTGTTCTTTTCTTTAGGGATGTGTCTAGTAGTGAAGTTAAAGAGCATAATATAGCTAATTTATCTTATAACTAAGGCTCTAGGGATGTTATTTATAGCGCTATTAACCTAATATACTAGGACTTAAGAGTTAGTCTCTAGTGTAAAGGGCACTTTATAGAGATAAATACGGAGGCGTTAAAAAGCATAAATAATAGCCCTATATTCCTACTTTATAGCATTATACTTTCGCTCTAATTCTTGCTAAGTTCTACTCTTAAACCTTATAAGGTGCCTCTTGTTATTAATAACCTATTATAATACAGCCCCTTAGCTAACTAAGCTAGCATTAATAGTAAGGATAATCTCCCTATAACCTACTAAGAGATTAAGTAATACTAATACTAGTGCCTTAGTTATTATAGTAATAACCGTGTCTATAGTGTGCTATTCTTTATCTCCCTAATACTAAGGCATATCTTTTTAAAGCAGCTATACTAGGGGTTTAGTAACCTAGGCATACTTCTTAACCTAAAGCCTATAGTAGCTAGTAAGGCTAAGAAAAGACTAAATATTATATATATTCTTGTAATGCTTTTATTTAAGTAGCTTAGTAATCTTTGCTTTAGTAGGCGCACGCCCCTTTATACTATAAATATAACTAATAATCTTAAGGGAGCTTTAGCAAAACTTTAACTTTAGCGTAGAAATAGTGCAGCCTATAAGTTTAATATTAATAAGGACTTAGTTAATGTTAATTAGGTGTTCTAGCATGTATTAGCGAATCCTAGGCAAGATTTTAGCGTCTTTATAGGTGTTTTTTAGGCCCTTAATTATAATATTATTAAGGAAGGGCAAGCAAACTATAGGGATTAAGTTAAAGAGGATTTATGCTATTATCTAGCAGAACTATGTAACTAAATTAGTTGCCCCTTGTGGAAGGGTACAGAGGCAATAAAGCCCTAATAGCGTTAAAATTATAGTTATGTTATGGCTTTGCAGTGCTAGCTAGAGCTAGTTATACCTAGAGAGGAAGTTAAGCAGGCTAAGCAGTTTACACATTACAAAGTCCTTGCTAAAAGCCTTAGCGCCTTAAGGGATGTGAGCGTTGTGAATTATAATGTTATTATACTTTATAGCTAATAAGATTAAACACACTCCTCTATCCTTCTTTAAAACTAAGAAGTAGGGGTTCTTATAGGCTCTGTAGCTTTCCTTAATGTAGCTATACTTAAGCTTCTTTTTAAGTAGCTTTATTAGCTTGTTTTAAAGTCCTAAGGGGATTAGAATTAATCTCGCTTGCTAAGCGCTATATTTAATAACTTTAATAACCTAAGGTAGCGTGATAAGGGGATTAACTAATCTACACTCTAATAAGTCCTAAGCTAGCGCTGCTTTTTAGTTATAGAGTATCTTGCGGAACACCTTAAGCTCCTTAGGCTAAAGCTAGTCTCTAACACTAGATATTAATTAATTTAGCTAGTCCTAAGTTAGTTAGAAGCCCCGCGGCTTTTTACTAAATCTTCTAGTAATATAATCTACAAACCTACTACTTGTGTTAAGGTAGTCTTTAGCTTTAGCCTACTTCTTTGCCTTCTAGTTAGGGTTACTATTAGGGGTAGTGCTATTAGAGGGGATATTATCCCTTAGGTAGATTTTATTAGCTTTCCTTTTGTATATAGTATTTACCTAAAGCTTTGCAAGGGGTTTCTTAGTAAGAGGTTAAAGCTTAGTAGTGGCTTTAGTTAGGAGGCTATAGAATTTCTTAGCTGCTAATTTTAGCGCTAAACTTGTAATATATATGCCTTCTTTCTAGGTAACTTATATAACTTTATTTCCTTCTTTAAGCTCTCTACGTAGTCCTTCACAAACCTTAATATCTTTAATATTATTAAGGACCGCAAGGGAGTTAACTGTAAGTTAAGGTGTATTTAAAGGTGCTAAGGTTAGTTTAGTAGTTCCCACGTCTACGTGTAATATAGTTAGTTTGCTTATTTCCGTTTTTGTCTTAGTAGTTAGTTAGTTATTTATAACCACACTTGCCCTAGCTAGTATTAGTTTGTTAGGTAGGTTATAAGAGGTGGTAGTTATTTAGATTAGCGCGGCTAGTATTAAGCCTTATAGCTAGTATATAGTAGGAAAGGTCCTACTAGTAACCTTACTCTCCTCTCCCTTCTCCCTCTAGGCCTTTAGGTCTAGCACTAAGTAATATCTCTTAGGCTCCTTAATAGTAGTTTGTTATGCCTTAATGCTAGCTTAGGTGCCTAATATTAAGTAATTATTTAGTGATTTGCTAGGTAAGAAGGATATATAGTAAACCTATATAGACTATTCCCTTTCCTTATTAGCAAGCTCTTACTAAACGCCTTTAGTAACCTTAAAGACTATAATAATATTATTAAACCTATACTTAATAAATATATTACCCTCCTTATTACTATACTTAAAGGTAGCTTAGGCTATTTAAATAAAAGGCATCCTAAGGATTAGTTTTATAGAGATAGTATTAGGAGATATATAGAGTCTAATAGGGGTCTAAACGCTTCTAAGGTAGAGTTTTGTGCGCACTTTGCCTATTATTCTAATTGCTCTATTAGTGTAAGATATGGTGTTAGCTTTTATAGTTGCTAGATAAATCTTTAAACTAGCCTAGCGAGCCTAGCTCTTAGTAATAATGTTCCCTTGTAAGCTACTGTTAATTAGGGCTAAATAGAAGTATTTGTCTAGGTTGCCTAGCTTAACTAGAAGGTGCGGGAGGTCCTGAAGGTAGCTAATAAGGGAAATAAGTTAAATAATAAAGGCTATTGTTATACTAATAGCCTTATCTAGGCTAATAGTATTAGTCTGTAAAGTCTTAAGGTAAGGATTAGATATTACTAGCAGGTTGCCTATCCTTTTCTATATAACTTCCTAAAGTATTGCATTAACTCCTATAGCAGGGGTTCTTATATAGCAATCCAAAATGTCTTTGGCCTTGTCTAGCCTAGCATTCTTTACAAAAGCTTTTAAGTATTAGATTATATTAACTATTTAATCTTTACTATCCTTAGTTTAGAGTTGTTTTCTTAGCACTATTACATATTCTATAGCTTATATATCTTCTATTACGCTAGGCATAAAGTAGTATATCTTTTTAACTCTGTTAGAACGTATAGAGCACTCTTAGCTTATAGCCTTAGCTAGGGATAGTATTAAGTGGCAGAGGTCTTAAAGACTAACTCTAACCTTCTTTTTAAAGATCTTGTTATGTAGTATTTCTAATATGTGTCTGCGAATTAGGTTAGCTTCCTTATAGTTAGCTTTTACTAACTCTAAGAGCTTATTATTAATCTAGATCTTAGCTTCGGTCTTCTTAGGCTTTCTAGAGCCCTAAGGTAACTTCTTAGTAGTCCTTAAGTTTGCTATAGCTTACACGCTAAGTCCTTAACCTTTAGGCGTTATGTTTATAAAGCTATCTACCAAAGCACTAACTAAGGTTATTATAGTGCTAGCAGAGACTACTATGTTCGCTATAGGGGTATCTGTAAGACCTAGAGGCGCTACTAAGGTTACTAAAGGTGTAGGCGTTATAGCGCAGATTAGGGCTAATAATGTTAATAATACTATTAGCAGTGCCCTAGAGTTCCTTGTATGCTTAAAATAAATTACTATAGCTATAGTAGTTCTAGCGGTACTATTTAATCTTTATAGCAGGCAATATCTATAGGAATCCTTTATTCTAGTAGCCTCTTCTACTATAGCTACTTCTATCTTAGTTATATTCTACTTATTAGGCCCTATACTAGGTTTTGTCTTTACAGTAAGCAAAAGGTTATAGGCCTTACTATCCTTAAAGATTAAAGCCTAGAAAACTACTGCCCTATAAGTAGTGCTGCCCTTAGAAAAAAAAGCTTGAACAAAGCCTAGAGGGACAATGCTACTACTAATATATAGCAGTCTTTTTCTCTAATTATACTTACTAAAGCCTAGGTTAGTATCTAAAGCTAACACTTAGTACTAGTTTATATAGTGCTTAGGTTCTTTATAGTAATTACACTTAATATCTTTCTAGCTGCTGTTAGCGCTATAAGACTTACTATAGTTATTATTATTATACCTACTACTAGACTGCCTACTGCTACTATAACCTCCTCTCTAATTATTACTAAAGGTACTATTCCTAGCGTCCTAGTTAGTTATTATAATATTTATGCTAAAGTCCTGCTAACTAGTCCCTCCTTAGTAGCTAAACTTACTCTTAAGCCGCTTAAGAAGATTAATATTCCTATTCTATTAGGTAACTATAATTTGCATTTCCTTAAGTTATTTAGTTAATAAATCTATTTAATCTTGCTATTCTCTAGAGGTTCTAGGTGTTTTATCCTTATTATTAGAGTCTAATGCTATGTAAGTAGGCTAACTAGCCTTAGGCATCTCTTTAGTAAAGCGGACTCTATATTAATCTAAATTAGACTTAGAATTATAAGAAACTAATTAATCCCTACGCTTAGATTATGTAGGTTTAATAGTTTATAAATTTCTATTTTCTAATTTAAGTTAAACTTAGGCATAGTTATAAAGCTTCTCTTAAAGAGTCTTATAAGGCAAAGTTAAGAAGTTATTTCTGCTTATATAGTTTATATTTATAAAGCTAAGAATAACTAAGTCTAGCAGAGCTTTATAAATATAATTACCTTAACCTATTATTATCTTCTAAGTCTAAGGTTTAGCCTTTATTATTAAGGCCTAATGCTATTAAAGCTAGAAGTGTGTGTTGCTTATAGTAGAAGGTTATTTAGTATTAAGATCCTTAAGAGAGTTCTATATGTTCTCTATCTTATCCTAAGTAGTAGTGTTATACTAGAGTAAGAGTTCTTCCTTGCTTTCCTTCTAATTATATAAGGCAATAAGGGTCTTTACCTAAACTTAGATACTAGGGTAAACCTTGTGAGTAAAGATCTTTAGCTAATTCTTTTTATTAACTCTAAGGGCGGCTATCTTTTATTTAAACTTACTTAGTGTGTTAGAGATGTTCTCCTTATTAAATTAGAGGTTAGCCTTATTCTAATTAGATATAATAAGAGTATGCTTTCTAAGTGTTTTGCCTAATATCTTTATAAAGTTTAAGAAGTCTATCTCCTTAGGCAGGGGCGTTAACCTAGGATTCTTATTAAATATGTTAGTAATGTTAGACTTAGTAGGACTTTCTATTATGTCTAAATTAATTAATCCTATGTTAGGTAATACTACCTTAGGTATAATTAGTTTTTAAGGAGTCTTTTAATAATTTAAACTTGTGTGGCTAAGTTAGCGTAAGTGTGTTCTAGGTGCTTCTAATATATAATAATTAGTAAGTAATATAAACTTTATAGTAAGAGTAACTAAAGCTAATAAAAGTTTGTTTAATTATTTAATACTTAGCTTAGTAGATTTAGGAGTAAGACCCTAACTATATATACTATAACTAAGTAGAACACTAGTTAGCAAAAGGCTTCTTATTAGTGTGTAGAAGAGTCTAATAACTATAGTAATAAGCGTAAAACTAATTTGCTCCTTTAATACTAATTAATTAATACAGTTCTAGTAGTAAGGCAGTAGCATAACCTCCTCTAGCCTAGTATTTTTAGGCTAAAGTAAATAACTTGTGTTTACTTAGTAGAAGTTATTTTTTTATATATTTGTATTAAGATTAATTAATCTTCTAATTTCTTCTAAGGAAAGCTCTGCTATATAGTTAGTACTAGTAAGATAGCGTTTTCTGCTGTGACTTGTCCGCTTAGCTAAGGCCTCCCTTATGTAAAATTCTGCTAGCATTCTTTAGCAACTAAACTAGTCTATTAGCCTAGTTCTTTAATATAATCTTCTTTATAACTTCCTTTGTATAATCCTTTATTAGTGTATAAGTTATTTATTTATAGGATAAGCAGGCTTTTCTTATGTTACAATTCTTCTTTGTTTCCTTTGTTTAATAGTTAGTCCCTTAGATATATTGTTTTGTAGTAGCTAAGAAGTGCCTCTAATAATATTAAATTTTGTCCACAATTTAGCCCTTATTTGTGTTGCGCTAGATAGAGGTTAAGGCGACGTATAGCTCGTTACTACAGCAGTCTATACGCAAGGTTATAATAACTTAATTAGTTATATAAGTTAATAATATAAAGAGACCTATACTATTAGGATTGCGGTCCTTAGATTAATTAGTATTATAAGGCTAAGTTAGATTATTATAACATAGCCGCGCGCACGCGGGTGAGAGGGCTAAAAGCAAGGCGAAAAGGTTAATAATAATACTACCTAACTACTAGAGGCACGCTAGCCTTTATACTATATAAACTAATTAATCCTTCTTCCTAGCTATAACCCATAACCCCCTGAGGCCTTTATCCTTAATGACTGCGAGGGTCGCGTCACTCCCCACACAATAGGTTAGGGATATTAGAGTAAGAGATTAAGGAAGTTATAGCTTATTTAAAGGTATATAGTAATAAGTAATAGTCTTAATTCTTACCCCCTTCTATCTAATTTAGTTAGAGGTCTATGCTTATATAATTATAAGTATTATATACCTCTAGTCCTTGCTATAAGTCTAGCGGTTATACCTTGCTATAAGTCTAGCGCTTATACGCAGCGAATAACCTTATTATATAACGCGAATCTAACAGAGGCTTGCTCGTGCAAATGGATCCTGTTAGCCTAAGGCAACCTCGTGGCTTTCTAGTCCTAACAAGTGTTTGCTCTATATAAAGGGTAAGAAGCATAATATTAATAAGATTAAGGGTGTGGGCGGTATTTAATCTTTCCTCCTTATAATTAGTGCTTAATTCTAGCTAGACTAAGTATAAGCAAAGCTTATAAAGCTTCTTAAGTATAAAGG
Organism: Claviceps citrina; assembly: GCA_018360365.1. Taxonomy (NCBI): domain Eukaryota; kingdom Fungi; phylum Ascomycota; class Sordariomycetes; order Hypocreales; family Clavicipitaceae; genus Claviceps; species Claviceps citrina. The sequence continues at coordinate 7,631 of SRQA01000751.1, read as the reverse complement.
AGAGCTCCCTTCTACTATTAACCTTTATAATACTACTAAGAGATTTGCGCTCTATTATAAGGTAGTATAGAGTTTTAATAATTATAGTAAGGGAGTCTTCTCTATACTTAGAGGTTACTCTAATAACCTAAATGCAAGCAAGAAATAAGGCAAAGGAAAGAGTATTAATAAAGATTGCCCTTGTAAAGCTGCTTAGAAGCCTAAATTCTACTATTAGAACCTAGCTAAGTATTATAACTTACGTGCTACTATAACTAGGCAGGCATCTTAAAATAGTTATAAACTAAGTAAAGAAAATTGTAATAAGATTAAGAAAAGCTATAAGAGTAGCAAGTAGGACTCCCTTTACGCTAAAGTTATAAAGAATAGTTAGAAAATTAATAATAATAATAAGAGTAACGCTTAAGATTTCCCTCTACCTAGGGGGGTAAGTGTAGTAATCCTTAACCCTTCTAAGATTAATGCTTTTCCTCTAGTATAGGGAATCTATATAATGCTTTAGAACTCTAAGCATATGCTCTTTAAGAGCAGTCTTCTTAATAATTATAGTGTAATACATATAGTTAATAATATTAGCCTCTTAGTGCCTAGTTCCTTCTGTTACACTAATAATAACTTCCTTAAAGCTAGCATAACCTCTTTCTAAATCTTTAGTAAAGGCACGCGTGTAATTAGGAAGATCTTAAACGGAAGAAATAGCACTTACACTAAGGATCTTACGCTTTATAATATTGCTTTAGTTAAAGGGTTTTATATAAATATTATCTCTAAGAGCAGACTCTTAAAATCTAGCATTTAGTACTATAGTATTAACAACTCTCTGCGCTTTAGGCCTCTTAAAAAAAGCTTTATTATTATAAATCTAGTTAGGAAGTATAATATTATCTTCCTTAAATTTAAACCTTTTTCTTACTACTCTTCTAAATATAAGAATATAACTATAAACCCTAACATAACTATGATTTTTACTACCTACTAACTAGACCTTTAAAGAGGTAATTAATACTTATAGCTAAGTTAAATTATACGCCCTTCTTATGCTAATAATAAAGAACTTTAGTATCTTTATATAGGCTACCTTAGTAAGGATGCTCTTAGCTAGCTAAGTTATAGCGTAAGAGGTGCTTGCTTATAAGGCATAGCGCGCAAAAACTATAAGACTTACGCTTTAGTTTTTGCTTAAAAAGTGATTTTACAAAGGCTATTAATATATTAATTACTAAGGCCCTTTTAGTAGGTATATTAGGACCTTTAAGACTATAAAACAAGCTATAATAAGATAAATTAGCTCTTAACCTTTAAGGATAAATATACTAGTATAATATAGGTACATGTATTACTAGATAAAACATAGGTATTAGTCTTTAATATATTATTTTACTTTGAAGCCTAGGTTATAAAGCAATTTAGTCTCCTAATCGCAAGATTTATATAAGATAATAAGAGGGCTATAATCTATAAAGCTTCTAATATATAGTATTAGAGCTAGGCACGCGAAAAAGGTATTATACTAAAGCTCGCTCCTCCTTATACTTATAAGCTAAATAGCTATGTAGAAAGAGTAAATTAAATAATTACTATAAAGTTAAACATAATGCTTAACAAAGCGTTTCTCCTAGCTAATTTATAGCTAGAAAGCACTCTTGCTACAGCCTTTTTGCATAATATTAGCCCCTCTTAGTAATTAGGATAGAAAACACTATTAGAGACCCTTAAGACCTAGTTTTATAATAACACGCGGCTTCTAATTTAGGAGTAGTTTACAGACTTATAACCTAATTAGAGCGGTTTATATATGTATAGATATTGCGCTTATCCTCTCTAGAGGAATTACAAGGCTAACTATAGCCACTAGCACTATAAAACTAGCCCTAAGGGATATATTAAATATCTTATAGGCTACATAGCTTCTAATATATATTAGATATAGGTACTAAAGCTAGGGAAGGTAATAATTATAAGGAATATAATGTTTAATAAAAAGATCTTCTATAATCCTATTAAGGAAAGTGCTAAAGTATAAACTATAGCTAAGCTTAAAGCTTAATTTAAAAAACTATAAATTAACACAAAGCTTAATAATAATATTAATTTAATCCTTATATTACTATAACTACTTCTGCTAGAGAATATACTAGAGAGTTTAAACTTAGGGGTAGATATACCTTAGAGTATTCCTCTAAGTAAAGAAAATTTACCTTAAGACCCTAAAAAGCACTAATATCTTTAACTACTAACGCCTAAGTTTATAGGACTTTAAATACTAGAGTATATACTAGATCTAGAAGTATATATAGTAATGCTAAGTATAATAGATATATAAGGAGCGTAAGTTACACCCTTTAAGGCTCTTAAAAGCCCTCTTCCCTATAACTTAGTAATTATAAGGGAAGAGTAAGGTAATAATACCTTAAGATAGGGAAAGACCCTATATATTAACAAACTATTAGAAAAGCAGATCTAATGTGAATTAATTACGTAAATTAGTAAGCAGATAAATAAAGAGTAGCCTTGTTATATAATACCTTATGCTTAGGGAGCTTCTAACACTCCTAAACCTTCTAATAAATTAGCTACTTAGCTAGAAGGGTTTAAACTAAAGAAACCTACTATAAAGTAATTAAGTAATATACTGCAAGAGGGATTGCGCTAGAGCTTACAAATTACTAGCAAGGAAGCTTAAGGGCGCAAGGCAAATTAGAGCGCCTTAAAGAAAAGGAAGCCTAATAAGCATCTCTTACCTTTCCTATAGAGCTTCTAGGACCCTAAAAAGATCCGTAATATATCTAATTAACAAATTACAAAATCTATTAATATAAAGAGCTTGTAGACGATTTTCTCTATCTTTAATATATATTATAATAAAGAGAGCAGAGCTAACGCGGCTAAGACCCTTAAAACTCTAATAATCTAGTAAGCTAACCTAGTAAAGGCGCTATAAACGTACAAAGAGGCTGTGGCTTACCTATTAAAAGCTCTTTAGATTAAAGTAATATAAAATAAAATTAATAAATTAAAGGAAAGGGGCACTTAAACTCCTATTAAACGCGCGGCAGCTAGATTAAGGCCTTTGCTATTAAAATAGGTTTTTGCTTATAAGTTTAATAATAAAGGGATTCTTAAATATTATAAAGTATGCATTTATATAAGAGGAGATCTCTAACTAAAGGATATAATTAAAAAGACCTATACTATAATGCTTATAGCGCATGCTTTCCGCGTGCTTATAGTAATTATAAGGAAATTTAACTTAGAAATAAGGCAGTGGGATATAAAGAATGCCTTCCTTTATATAATACATAGTAAGAATATAATACCTATAATATATAATCTGCCTTTAGGATTTAAGCAAGAAGGATACTATATAGAGCTTTTAAGAGCTTTATATAAATTAAGAGATTTACTATAGCTCTAGTTTAAGGAATTAAGCAGAAAGCTTAAGAAGCTTAGGCTTAAAGCCTGCTAAGAAAAGCCTTGCCTTTTTTACATAAAAAACTATATAATATTTATTATATTCTTTATAAATAATATTATTATAGCTTTCCATAGAGACATAATAAAGAGGGCAGATAAAATCTCTGCTAGCCTTAGGGAATTATATAAGCTAGATATAAAAGGCAAAGTGCGCTTTTTTCTAGGTATTTAAGTAATTCGCAACTAAGCAAAGCAGAAAATATATCTCTCTCACAAAGCATATATTAACAAAATCGCTAAGAAATTTAGCTAAGCTTAAAAAGCTACGTATTTTGCTATTCTAATTCCTGTAATAGAGTACTATAAGCACAAGGGAGAAGCTACAAAGTCTAAGATAAAATTATACTAAGAGCGAATTAGCTTAATTTTATATATAGTAATTATAATTAGGCCTAATATTATATACGCTATATTAAAGCTATTGTAATTCCTTATAAATCTAGGAAGAGAGCATAGTAGGGTAGTAGATTAAGCTATTAGATATTTATTCCTTACATAGCATCTTGCCTTATGCTATAGTAGTATAAGTAATACACGTGTGTTATAGATATCTAGCAACGCTTCTTTTAGTAATAACCTTACTATATATAGGTCTTTATAGGGATATCTTATTACTCTCTTTAGAGGGCTAATTTTATAAAAGGTAACATACTAAATAACTATAAGCACGTTAACTATAAAGGCTAAATTGCTTGCTTTATAGTAAATAGCGCAGGAGATAATAGTACTTTAGCGCCTTTTTTATAATATTTAACTCTATACTCACAAAGACTAAATTATTAATTATAATAATTTATAAATAATCTAGTTAGTGCTAAATAACATAGAACGCACTAATATATAGCTAAGGCATATTAATATTTATAATATATAGTTTGTTAATTCGTACACAGGCGAATCAATAACAAAGGTACAAGAAATAACAAGCAATGCGCGCGCAAAAGGAAGTACTAGGATTCTGGTTAATATTATTTATATTACTATTTAGCTAGCTAAGTGGGAGGCCTTTTAGTGGTTTTTGTAACGCGTAAAGTTGTGGGTTATGTGACCAGCGCACTAGCTACCTATTTAAGGCAAGCTTAGATACGGCTAATTAGGATACGCTAGGTCCACGTTAACCTAACCTGTTGCGTTAATATTAACACTAGCACTCTTCTCTTTTTATGCTAGAAATTAACGTAATATAAAGAGCCTCTAATCCCTCCCTGCTAAATGTATTAAATACTTAGCTAATTAAATCTAATCCCTTAATTAGATTCTTATATAAAGTAATAAAAGAAATAGCAATAGTCATCGCAATATAATAGGTACTAATTAGTATAACCTTAATATCCCTAAAACACACACATAATATGCTGCGGTTATAGCTAAAGAAATAAATGTAGAAGTTATTATAATTACATATATTATAACGCTACTGCTTAGGATCTATAACTCTTAACAGGGCAGTTACTATTACAAAGATTAAAGTATGTGTGCTTCTTATAATAACTCTTATAATAACCCTTTTATTAGGTCTTATGCCACTCTTTTCACCTAACCTTCTATCCTAATTATAATTTTATTTATATTAATAAGGGTCTTAAGCGCTTAGTTTAGTAAAGTCTTTGTTATTATATTAGCTAGGTTATCTTTGCTATTAATCTAGCAGATTTTAAAGATTTCTCTACGTTTATATAATTACTAAAGAGCTATAATATTAATTATTAATCGCTTCTCTTTAGTAGTACTAAGCTTAATAAGGCATTTATATAGTAAATTTAAATCTATACATAGAATTATTAGAATTTTAGGCAGATTAAGCTAGTTTATAATTATCTTAATAGTTGTGCTAATTACGTAGGCTATATTAGCACCTTAAACTATGCTATATAATTTAGAAGCAAGGGCGCTATGTGTAACACGTTTGCACTTTGTTAAGCTATACGTAATAATGTTGCTTTTTATTATAAATTAAGCCTTGCTAAAGTCCTTATTTCTAATTATAATAAGGTATCTAATCTAAGAGCTAAAGTCTTTATTATTTACAAAGGATTTATTAATAAAAATAAAGAGATTTGCTCTTTTAAGGTTAATTAGAATACAATGCAGCCCTTAATCTAGGTAATCCATTTGCTACTAAAGCCTCTTATTAAGGAATTTAATATCCTTATCTATAAGATCTTGCTTTTATGCTATAGAAAAGAGGTTAAATATAGCTTTAGGTTAATAAATTATAGTAATATACACTCTATAAGCTTTTTGTTAATAATATTCCTCCTAGCGCTTCTCTAGATCTTTATTAATAAGTTAAAGCTTACTAATCTACCCTTTTTAGTAGAGAGAAACGGAGGAATTAGTATTAAGGGTAAGCTTATAACTATTAAAAATTAGAGGGTAGTTTATTATAAGCTTCTCCTTTAGCTTAGTAAGGAATTTAGTAGCTTATAGTTTATTTTCTTCTTATTTAGAAAACAATTAATTAGCTAAGATAAGGGTATTATCTGTTTACATGCTTATAATGCTAAATTTATTTGCAAAGCTACTAATAAGGAGGCAAGGGTTATATATAGAAAGCATTATAAATAACTTCTTATAATAATACTTCTAGTATATTACCTACTAGTGCATGCTAGCCTTAGGGATTTTGTAAAGAGGCTTAATAATTACTATAATTATACTAGGAGAATGCTAATCTCTAACTTCTTTAGGCAATTAGCATAGGATCTTATAGTTAAGGCTTATAATAAATTAAACATAGGCTTGTGTAATATCTCTTAGCTTAATAAAGATATTCCTCTTTATAAGTAAAGGAGCTAAAGTTATAATTAATTATTAACTTACTTATTAAATTATAGGAGCCTAGGTTAAGATTATTTGCTTGCTAGCATTATTATAAGCTTACACTATAAGTTATGATTTTTTATATAGTGCTAGGGTGCCTTTGCCTTTAATTTTATCTATAAAATAGCTATTAAAAATATATTATATACTATGTTTTTTAGTATTATAAATCTTAAGTTAGAAGACTTCTTACTAAAGCAAAGCGTTAAGTTCCTTTTACTAGAATGCCTTAAAAGGTGCTCCTGTAGTCTTTATAATGCCTTACTAGCGGAGTTAATAGGTAAGGGCAAGATCTCCTTCTTCTTTTGTAGTAAGAAATGCTTTAGTAAGTAAAGTGCCTTAAAGTATTAATTTCTTAAAGTCTTAGTTAATTAGAGAGGTCTTTTGTAGTCTGCCTCTGCCTTGCTTAACAAGCTGCCTTTTAATATTATTTTTATTAGAAAGGTTAAAGGCAACTCTCTTTATTAGTTTGTATAGTTAGTTATTATAATTCTCTTTATTCTTATTAGTAGGTAGAGGAGAAAGGGTCTTTTTATTAGCTATAGTCTCTAAATTGCCTAGATTATATAAGAATAGCTTTATAATAATAAATCTAAATTTTATTAGTCCTAAAGGCATTTCTACTATATAAGTTATGCCTTCTATAGCTAAGAGTTTATAAGGACCTTGCTAACTACCTTTCTTGCGCTAGACCTATACCTTAAATTATAGCAGGATCTAGTAGGTTAGGAGAGTGTTAGGCCTATTATAGTAAGTAAGGGTATTACTAATCTAGCGCTTTATAAGTAATCTATAGGCTTTAAAGGTAGCTTTGTAGATTGCTTTAGCATATTAAATAACAGAAAACACTAGTAGTAAATCCTATAATAGTTATAGATATGCCCTAAACACAAGGAGTGTTAGAATAAGGCTATTTAGGCTAGCAAAGTTATTAATAGCTTTTATAGCTATTTAAAGAAGGTAGTCTTGCTATATATAGTCTCTGAGTTTACTTTTAATAATGCTATATACACATTAGAGGGAAGTATAATATTTTTTAACCTTTCTAACGCTATTATAAGCTTCCACAGGGACCTTATTAACTTTAATTACTAACCCTTAGGCGTATTAACAGAATTTAGCTAATGCAAAGTTCTTTCTAGTATTATAAACAATTTATTTAGGTAGTCTAAGATAACTATTAATTTAATAAGCTTTAATAGTATTCTAAATGTCTCTAGTAGTCTGCTTCCTTAGTTTAAGAAAATAAGTAGCTTAGAAAGCTATAGCAAAATCTATAATATAAAGGACTAGCTTACTATTAATTTAGAGGATATTAATAATAATCTTATAAT
>SRQA01000750.1:0-16924 GCA_018360365.1 Claviceps citrina | reverse complement strand
TACCTCCTAGAATTATTATATAATTATTATAACTTTCTTATAAGTCTTACTAGTAATAAAGGTGTGTAGATTTATATAGTTTTATAGTTTAGGCTATAGTTTTGTAAAGAAAGTAAAAGCCTAGGACTTTTTGCTTACTTTTTTAAGGTAATTCTTTAGGGAATTAAGGTAGATGCTAAAGTCTATAGGGCTTTACTAGTTTTATTAGTGCGCTTTCTTAAGCTATAAGGTAATTTAAGCGTTATAATTTGCAGAATCTTAGAGTAGTATAAAGGTCTACTCCTAGAAGCTGCCCTAGTTATTAGTAAAGTAGTCCTACTCCTCCACAGTCTTTTTACTAATAAATTAGTCCTATCTTGCCCTATAGACTTAGTTTATATTACTAAGAGCAAAAAGGATTTTCTAGTAATTATATTAATACTTGTGTTTTGCTTTATTAAAGGCATAGTTTAGGTTATTAATCTAGATTTTATATTTCTATAGGTTAGTAGGGTAAGTAAGCTTTATAATATTCCTAACTTTAACTTCTTCTCTTTTATTATTAGAGGAATTATTATAATATTACTAGCGTTTAGGCGGGTTTTTATATATACTAAGTTACTAAAGTAATTCCTTTTCTTATTCCTAGAGTTATTAAAGGATTATAAGCTAGGTAATTTGCTTATAAATAGCCTGCTTAGTAGTCTTAAGGTCTTAGCCTATAAATAACTTTATTAGAGTAAGGCTAGAGCTATTGTGTAACACTAAAGGTAGTATTTTAGGAGGTGCTAAACGTGTATTATCCCCTAATTTAGTTATAAATCTTATTATAAGTGCTATTTCTACTACTAAGTAGCTAGGGTTAAAGCTTAAGAATTATAAGAGATATTATAGCTAGGTAGTAGTAAAAAGGTATATATTATATTATAAAAGGACTTAAGCTTACTAAGCAAGAATAGTGCGCGCACGTATTGCTAGATATGCTAGCCGCGTGCGCAAGCCCTAGGCATTAGCCAGGGATTCTCCGTGACGTCGCCGGGCAATCCGGCGTGGCCTGTCTTATGGGGCCGCACCTCACATTTATATATATTTAAATAAGGGTAGTAGACTTATACTTTTATATTACCTTATAAAAAAGCACTACCTTATATATAAAGTAAAAGCTTAGGCTATATTCTACTACTATAAGGGCGCGTTATAACTAGCGCTTCTAAGCACTATACTTATTATAGTATTATTTATCCCTTTAGTTTTGCTTAAGTTTCTTCTTAGCTAATAAGTTATTAGGGGCAGGGGGGGGCCTTCCTAGTAGTACTATATAAGCTAGTAGGGGATGTTTAGGCTATTTATAAGTCCTTTAGTTATAAAGTAAAGTTACTATTACTATATATACGCTATATATTCTCTTTACTATCCTGCTAGATTTTAATTATTTATAGTATTTCTAGTAATAAAAGTTTAAATAAAAGTCTAGGGAGGGGATAGCTACTTTAGTCTTAAGTAATAAGAGTAGTATAGCCTTATAGGCCTTAGTAATAATCTAAAGGTATTTGTTTTACTTAACTATAAATACTTTTATTATACCTCTTATAATCTTACTATACCTAGCCTAGGTATAGTAGGATTTTATACTATAAGTAATTATACTTCTAATAACCTAAATATAAAGTAGCCTTGCCTTATAAAGGCTATAGCCCTATATAAACGCTATAAGTAATATAAGAGTAAGCTATTACTACTCTAGCTTAGCTATAGTTTTAGCCTAGTATACTTTTTAACTTAGCTTCTAGTAAATCTAAACCCCTAGAAATTAAGTAAACTAAACTAGCTATATTATTATAGTCTTAAGTTAAACTAGGGTAGTATTAGGGTAGTAATAATATATAAAGTATATTAACTTACTTTTTTAGGGGTAGAACTTAAGGCTAGACTTTTTAGACTATTTTTAGTAGACTTTGTATATAGCCTTAAGGTAAGTTTAATTCTCTTTTATAATTCTTTTATATATAATAATATTTATATTATTAAAGAATCCTAAGGTAAGTATTAACTCTATATATACTAGCTTATTATAAAAAAGTATAATATAAAGTAAAAATAGGATTAGGAAAATAAAAAAGCCTTAGGAAACTCTAGCTTTAACTAAATACTTATTTAATAATTAGTTCTTAAATAAAAAAGTTATTATTTTATTTATAATAAACCCCTAAGTTTATACTATTATTTAGTTAGGGATGCCTTATTATAGTATAATATAAAGTAGCTTATACTAATAAATAGTGTTAAAAGCTACTAATATATCTAGTTATAAAAGTAATATAATATTACTATAGTACTATATTACTCTTATTACTTTCTTTAGTATACTAAGGGTATATTTTATTAACCTCCTAGCTTAGTTTTTTATTTATATTTTAGGCAAGGCCCCTTTCTTTTTAGTAGCGCTAGTAAGCTATACTATTACTACTACTTTTATTACTTTTTTAATAATATTTAAGAAGGTAATAAGGCGCTATACCCTTATTTTTTATAGGTTTATAAGGGATTTCCCTAGCTTTTTTAGGATTATTATAAGACTTTTCTAATATAGTTCTAGGTAGTATTTAATCTTATAATAAGCATTAAGAAGTATAGTAAGTATAGTAGCTAGAGGTTTACTATAGGCCTTAAGAAACCTTATTAGAATCTTATTAATCCTAAGTACTTTTTAGCTAGCTATAAACTAAATAATTTGCTAGATTTCCTCTAGGTTAAAGTAGTTACTATTAGGGAATATAATAAAATTAAAGCAGGCGTTTATCTTTAGTAGGATATTATTTAGTTTTATATTAAAGGCTAGGAAGAAGTGTTTAGTAAATGCCTTTACTTTTATACTATATATTATTACCTTCTAGGTATTCTCTCCCTTCCTATAAAAAACTATTAGTACTTATTAGGTATTTAGTAAGAGTTTACTTCTTAACCTAGCCTATTTCTTAAAGGCCTAGAGGCTAGTATAGTTAAAGAAAGCCTTATAAACTACTTATTTTTAGGTGCTTTATCTCTTCTTAGCTATAACCTAGAATTATTCCTTTACTACCTTAGTTATAATTTATAGGTTATAGTTTATATAACTTACTCTTTATTAGTATTAGGCTTAGTAAGCTATAGTAACTATATTCTTAACTCTTTTATTTTGCTATAGCTACTAGGCTAGGCCTCTATAGATTTTTTTTAGTATTACTAGGTTTATAATCTTATATAGCTCTTTAGTAATTTACTTAGTATACTAGTTAATATTTTCTAGGTAAGTAAGGGAGATTTATATAGCTATTATATAAAACCTATACTTAGCCTTTATTACTATAAGCTTCTTATTTAGTATTTTTTAGGTATATATTACCTTTTAGTTATATAGGGAGTTTATACTAATATAAATATATATAAGCTATAGTAAATAATTAAAACTACTAAGGTCCTCTCCCTCTATAAATTTAGTCTTAATATTATAAGATACCTAGGCTAGGTTAATAGTATTATTATATCTCCCTCTAGCTTATTATATTACCTTACTATAAGGCATAATAAGCCCTAGCCTTTATTATACTACTAGGTTTAGTAAGGTTTTACTACCTAGTAAGTTCTAGTTATATTTATCCTATAAAGGGTAGTATAGGTTAAAGTCCTTTATAATTATATTATAGGGCCCTAGGGGGGTTACTATAAGTTCCTTAATTAGGGTATTTTATTCCTTTTTATAGCCTAGGTAATAAATAATATAAATATTTATACTCTTAATTATAACTAAGTACTAATCCTTACTAAACTTAGCTACCTAAGCCTTAAGGCTATAGTACTTATATATATAAATAGCTACCCTACTCTTATATATTACTAGCTAGTAATATCCTAGGCTAAAGTATAGGGGTAGCTTACTTACTCTTATAAACTCCTATATTACTATTATATTAGTATTAGTATAGTAGCTTAGTACTACCTAAATAAGTCTAGTATTTCTTTTTATATTCTAATATATAACTTATATTATATAAATCAAATTAAATCTTAGGTACTTAGTATATTTAAAGCTATTATAAAGGTACTAGGCTAGCTAAAAAAGCTTTTAATATTACCCTAGGTAGCTTTATTTAGGGAAGGTAAGGCTTATAGCCTAAATAGTTTACCCCTATAGCTAGCTACCTTTTTTTATAGTAATTTTATTTTAGTAAGGAAGCTACTAGCCTCCTTTATATATCCCTTACTAGGTAATAGTCTAGTACTTATTAGTAAGTAAAACTTAATTAGTAATAGCTTAGTAAAGGTAAGGGGTTTAAATATATAAAAAGCCCTTGCTTTATTTTATACTTTATTTATAATTAAGTAGCTATAGGATTATACTAGATATAGTTTTTTATAGTTAATATATCTAGCTTTAGTCTTATTTCTCTTAGCTAGGTAGTTATCTTCTATTAGGTAGCTAGTACTTATATAATAGCTATATTAAGGGACTGCTTTATAGTATACTATAATATACTTAAACTTATAGTACTTAAAGTATTAATAAGGGTTTAGTACTTTATTATAGGGTTTAGTATTAAAAATCTCTGCCTTATAAATTACCCTAAAGTAATATAAGTAGTTTGCTATCTTAACTTTATTAATTCTAATAATAAGTAGCGCTTTTATTATAATACTATAGGGTTTTTATATTATAACCTTAATAAGGCTAGGGTTATTTACTTTCTTAAGCTAGGTAAGGAAACCTTTATAAAATTAGCTTTTTACTATAAGGAATTCTTTAATAATAATATTAAAAATATAGTAGCTTAGTATTACCCCCTTACTAAAAGTATTCTTTACTTAGGTTAGGTTTTTAATATATTTCTTTAAAGTTTTATAAAATATTATAACTATATTACTACTTTAAAGGTATTAGGCTATTACTACTACCTTAGTACTAAGAGCTTAGTTAGTTATTATAACTATTTTATGTAGGGATTATTTAGCTAATACTTTAGTTATATTCTTAATAATAACTTCTTAATATACCCTTAAGAAAACTAGTATAATAGTAGTTTAGTTTAGTAATTTAATAATAATATTTATAATTAGTGCCTTATTAGTAATAATAAAAGCCTATATTAAGGCTACTTTAAGGGCATTACTAATAGCTTTTTTAACTACTTTTTTAATTATTTTCTTAAGGTTCTTTCTAGTAAAGCTAAAAAAAGTATTACTTAAGGTAGCTATATATTTAGTATATATCTTTACTATATTAATAGCCTAAAGAACTACCTTTTATATACTTCTAGTAATACTATTAAAATAAGGTTAGTAATTTCCTTATATTCTTCTTTTAAATAATCTAGAATTATATCCTATATAAGTACTAGTATAGTATTACTTTAGGTTTTTATTATATACCCTCCTTTACTTATATTAAAGTAGTAGTAGCTTTAGGCAAGCTTATAATTTTTATTATTAATATTTATTAGTATTTTATTTACTACTATACCTATACTTTAGTTATAATATACTATTAAAAAGTAGGGTAAATAAATATAATAATTTTAAATCTAGTGTTTTTTTTTGTTTTAGAGGCGGTTTTGTGTTAGTATAGCAGTGCAGGCGAAATCGCGAAAAGTAAAAAGTTATAATTTATATATAATATAAGCTATTATAGCTTTTTTTATAAATCTCTTACTAAAGTACTTTAAGGTTTTATACCTTAAGGCCTAGTATATATAAAAAAAAATAATTATAATAAATAAGTAAGCTAAATTATAAGAAGTAAAGAAATAATATAAATAAACAAAATATAAAGGCTTTTTTAAAATATATAAAATATATAAGCTAAGTATTATAATTAAAAAAAATACTAATAACGTTTAATATATAAAACTATATTTTATTATTTATAAAAAATATTAATTTATAAAAACTAAGTTAAAAACTTATAATAAAGTACTTAAAACTATACTAAATTATAAAGTTAATTAGTAATTATAGTTTTATATACTAATTAAAGCTTTTATAAAGTATAAGACTTTATAATATTTTTTATATTTTAAACCTTAAATTATATAAAAAAAACATTAATAATATACTAAAAGTAACTAAGTAAGTAATATTTTTTATAAAATAAATTCCTTATATGTTATAAAAAAATTATTACCTATAAGTACTAAAGTAACTAATAAAAATACCTTATTAGATAAGAAAGTTATAATTACTTCAAAAATATATAAATATATTATTATAACTTTATAAATCCCTAAGTTCTTAGAATATAATTAAAAAATACTTTAAGAAAAAGCTATAATATAATAAAAAAACTTATAAATAAAAAAAAGGTAAAGGTTTTAGAAATTAGAAACTTTATAATTCATAGAAAAGTAGTAAGGTTATAAAGAATATAAAAGGCCTAAATAAATATAAAGTAAAGCACTATAATAAGAGATAAGTTTAGTTATAAATTAGGAAATTTTTAACTATAGAAAAAAAAGGTATATTTTAGACTATTTAAATTAAAGGTTTAGTAATAAGATAGTTAGGTATAAGACAAACCTTTAGTAACTAAGATAGTTATAAGTAAAAAGGGTTACCTTATTAGGACTAAAAGGCTATAGAGGGTGTGTTAGGACTAGAAGGCTAAGAGGTTGCCTTAGGCTAACAAGGTCTATTTGCATAAGCGGGCTCACGTTAGACTCGCGTTATATAACAAGATTCTTAGTAGCGCATAACTAACTACTAGACTTATATGGTAAGTCTAGCTAAGGGTATATAATACTTATAATTATATAAATATAAACCTTTACTAGCTTAGAAAAGAGTAAGAATTAAGACTATTATATACTATAACTTACCTTTTAGTTTAATATAACCTTCTTAAGCCTCTTACTTTAGTATCCCTTGACTATATTAAAATAATTTTAATTCTTCTTTTTTATACTAAACTATTAGGCTAAGAAAAGTATAATTATCTAAATACTTTATATATATAAGTAGCGAATTTATAAAAATACTAATAAACCTATACTATAACCTATAGCTAGACTTAAATCTAGTTTTATATTTAATTTATTCTTTATTAAAAACTATATATATTTTATTTAACTAAAGGCCTTATAATGAAGTAAGCTGCTTCTCTTACATATTTTTAAAGCTTATTAGTGTTAAATAAGATTTACATACATTTTATTATAATTAGAAAGCCTTATAATTACATAAGCTACTTCCTTTATATATTATTAAAGCTTTGTAGCTTTAAATATAGTTAGCATATATCTTATTATAAATTAGAGGCTTTATAATTAAAGAAGCTGCTTTTTCTACGTGTAGTTAAGGTATCTTAGCCTTAAACCTATCTATATCTTACTCTAATAAAAGACTTGGTAATTAAGCAAGCTACTTCTTTATAATATAGTTAAAGCTTCTTAGCCTTAACTAAGATTTATATATTTTCTATAATAAATAAAGGCTTTGTAAATAAGTAAGCTACTCCCTATATATATATATTAGAAGCCTACTTACTTTAAATATACTATATTCCTTACCTTTAAAAATATTATTAAGACTAAATTCTATTAAAATTAAAGAAGCTCTAAAGCTTATTAGCTCTAAACAAGCAAATTATTATATTTTTAAGACCTTTGTTATAAATAACTAAGACTTATATATACACTTTACTATACCTAAGAGGCATATTATTTATATAAGCTACTCTCTTTATATATAGTTAAAGGTTATTAGCTTTAAACAAAGCTATATATAGTTTATTATAAATTAACTAAAGGCTTTATACTCATATAAGCTACTCTTTTCACCTGTAATTCAAGCTTATTTGCCTTAAATAAGCTTATCTTATTAGCCTTAAACAAACCTATATATATTTTATTATAATTAGAAGATTTTATAATTAAGCAAGCTACCCCCGTAAGGCATAGTTTAAAGATTATTAGCTTTATATAAGCTATTATTTATACCTTTAGGTTTCTTACTAAAAATAAACATAAATTAAAAGTATTATAATTAAGCAAGCCGCTTACCTTACACGTAGTTAAGGCTTATTAGCTTTACTTTATATAATTTAATTTTTATACCTTTAACACTTTATAATTATATAAGCTATTTATTTAATATATAGTTAAAGCTTACTAGCTTTATATAAGCTTTTTAAATAAAATTATATGTATATTCAAGAGATTTTATAACTTTAATTATATACTTTATAATAAAGTTATTACTTAATAATAAGTAAGTATTAACCTTAATAAACTTAATTTATTTAATTATATATAAACTATAAGATTTACTTATTAATATAAAGTTAATACTTATAAGCTTATAAAACCTTTTCGCGTTTTTGCTTACACTAATATACTAACACAAAACTGCCTTTAAAATAAAAAAAAACACTAGAATTATAATTATTATATTTATTTACTTTACTTTTTAATAGTATATTATAACTAAAGTATAAGTATAATAATAAATAAAATACTAATAAATATAAATAATAAAAATTATAAACTTACCTAAAGCTATTACTATTTTAATATAAGTAAAGAGAGTTATATAATAAAAACTTATAAAAATACTATATTAATATTAATATAAAATATAATTTTAAAATACCTTAAGAAAAAATATAATAAAATTACTAACCTTATTTTAATAATAATATTAAAAGGTATATAAAAGGTAGTCCTTAGGGCTATTAATATAGTAAAGATATATACTAAATATATAGCTACCTTAAGAAATACTCTCTTTAACCTTACTAGAAAAAACCTTTAACAAATAATTAAAAAAGTAGTAAAAAAAGTAATTAATAATACTTTTAAAGTAGCTTTAATATAAGTAATTATTATTATTAATAAGGCCCTAACTAAGGGTAATATAATTAAAGTAATAACCTAAGTTACTATTATACTAATCTCCCTTAGGATATATAAGGAAGTTATTATTAAGAATATAGTTAAGGTATTAGCTTAGTAGTCTCTAAATAAAATTATTATAATAACTCATAAGGCTATTAGCTTTATATAGTAGTAATAAAATAACTTTAAAGTAGTAATATAATTATAACCTTCTAAAAAGTATTAAAAAAATATATAAAGAACCCTACCTAGGTAATAATTACTTTTAGTAAAGAGGTAACTTTTAATTACTATATTTTTAGTATTATTATAAAGGGATTTTTAATTATAAAAAACTAGTTTTATAAAAGGCTTTTAGCCTAGCTTAAGAAATTAAATAGCCCTAGCTTAGTTAAGGTTATTATATATAAGCCTTATAATACTATAATAAAAGCATTACTTATTATTAAAATTAATAAAGTTAATATAATAAATTACTTATATTATGTTAAGATAGTTTATAAGGCTAAAATCTTTAATACTAAACTATATAATAAGGCACTTAACCCTTACTAATACTATAAATATTATAAGTTTAGCTATATTATAATATATTATAAAGCAGCCCCTTATTATAGCTATTACTTAGGCGCTTATTACCTAATAAAAAATAACTACCTTACTAAGAAAAATAAAGCTAAGGCTAAGTATATTAACTATAAAAAAGTATATTTAGTATAGTCTTATAACTATTTTATAATAAATAAGGTATAAAATAAAGTATATATACTATATATAACCTAACTCTTTATATTTACTAAATTATTTTTAATTAAGTTTTATACTTTAATAAGTATTAAACTATTATTTAAATAAAGCTATATAAAGAAAGCTAGTAGCTTCTTTATATATAAGGAATTACTATATAAAAAAGTAATAAGCTATAAAAAAAGGCTATTTAAGCTAAGAACCTAGCTTTTAATTACTAAGGCTAATTAAGGTAATATTAAGGGATTCTTTAGCTAACTTAATGCTTTTATAATAACCCTAAATATATTAAGTACTTTAGACTTTATATAATTTATATAATATAAATTAGATATTAAATTATAAAAAAAAATACTAAACTTATATAAGTAATATTAAGCTACTATACTAATATTAATATTATAGCTATTTAAGAATTTATAAAAGTAAGTAAGCTATTATTATACTTTAGCTTAGAATACTATTCACTAGTAATATATAAGGGTAAAACTATAATATATATATATAAGTAATATAGCTTTAAGATATAAATAGCTAAGTTAAGTAAGGACTAGTACTTAGTTATAATAAGAAGTATAAATATTTACTTTATTTACTTCCTTAGTTATAAAAGAAACTAAAATACCTTAATTAAGAAGCTTATTATTACTTTCTTAGGGCCTTAGAATATTATAATAAGGGATTTTAACTTATACTACCCTTTATAAAATAAATATAACTAAAACTTACTTAAAAATAAGATTTTACTTAAGCTAATAATATAATAATAACTAGGACTTATAATACTATATACAAAGGTTATATAAAGGGCTAGAGAAAAATATAATAATATAATTAACTTTATATAAGTAACTAGTAGTATTAATATTAAATTTATAAAAGAGAAGAACCTTAGTAAGTTAAATTATATACCTTAATTTACATAAATTTATAGTCAAATAAACTTTATTTATTACTAGAAAGTAACTTATACCTAGAAGATACTAAATAAGAAACTTATAGTAATAAAAGCTAAGTATTAGTTCTAGGTAGTAACTATATAAACCCCCCTTAACTACCCTAATAATATTAATAAATATACTAAATAAATTACTTATAAGCTTTATAAAATTACTAACTTTATAATACCTAAGAAGGTTTATAAGAAACTAGCTTAGTAATTATAGTAAAATAAAAAAGTAAAGAATATAATTACTATAGCTTACTAAGCCTAATACTAGTAAAGACCTAGTAAAATAAACTAGGACTTATAAATTACTATTAAAGTAATAAAGTTATAATTTTGAATTATAGCTAAAGAAAGGTATAGTACTTAGAGATATATAGTTTATAAAGCCTTATTTAACTATACTAGCATTTAGTCTTTTTAATAATAAGTAAAACTAAAAAGTAGCCTTTTACCTAATACTTAATAAGTCCTAGTACTTTTTTATAAGAATAAAGATAATATTTAAGAAGCTAAAATATATAAGGCTAAGGTAAAGGCTTTTACTAAATATTTTTTTTTAGTTTTAAAAGCTAGAATAAATAATATTCTTTTTAATATAAATAACTACCTAAACTTTATTATATTCTTACTTAGTAATTACTTTAACCTAAAAGAAATTTAGTAAATTATAAGGTTTATAGCTAGTTAAAAAATACTTAAGCTTAATAAAATTCTAGTAGGATTTCTTAAGGCCTATAGTAAGCTATTAGTAGCTATACTTACTATATTCCTTAATATATATTACTAACTAAAGTATTACCTAGCTTTATATTAAAAAGGCTTAGTAATAGTTTTTAAAAAGCTAGGGAAAACCTTATTAGATTTATAAAAAGCTAGGGTATAGCACTTAATTACCCTCTTAAATATAATTAATAAGGTTATAACAGTAATAATAATAATATAGCTAATTAGTATAGCTAAGAAAGGAGAGGCATTACTTAAGATATAAATAAGTAACTAGGTAAAGAAAATAATAAAATATACTCTTAGTACCTTAGAGAAGGTAGTTAAGGTAATATAATACTATAGTAAGACTACTTTACTTCTTTAGCTAGATATTTTAGTAGCCTTTAATATTATATACTAGTAATACTTACTTTATATTATACTATAGTAAGGTATTCTTACTTAAAGAATAATATAAACCTAAGGGTTTATTACTAATAAGTTTATAATATTTTTATTTAAAAACTAAAAGTCTAGTAAATACCTAGTTAAAGCTAGGGTTTTTTAAGGCTTTCTTATCTTTTTAATTCTCTTTTTTTTATATTATATTATTATATAATAAGCTAGTAAGTATAAAGTCTACCTTAACCCTTAGGTTTTTAAATAATATAAATATTATTATATATAAGAAAACTACTAAAAAAAACTAATATTATCTTAAGTTAATATAAAAGGTTTATTAAGAATAATTAAGAAAGTTTAGCTTAAAGTTTTACTTTTAAAAAAGTTAATTAATATACTTTATATATTATTATTACCCTAATACTACCCTAGTTTACCTTAGTATTATTATAATATAGCTAGTTTAATTAGCTTAATTCTTAGGTATTTAGGTTTATTAAAAATTATATTAAAGAGTATACTAAGCTAAAACTATAGCTAAATTAAAATAATAATAGCTTACTTTAATAGTACTTATAATATTTATATAAAAATATAGTTTTTATAAAGTAAGGCTTTTTTATACCTAAGTTATTTAAAGTATTATAGCTTATAGCATAAGTTTTTACTATATTTAGTTTAGGAGTAATAAAATTATAAAAAGTATAGCTAAGGTATTTATAACTAAATAAAATAAATATCTTTAGATTATTATTAATACTTATAAAGCTATACTCTTTTTATTACTTAAGACTAAGGCTATTATTTTATTTTTAAACTTTTATTTTAATTATTAATATAAGAAATATTATAAATAATTAAAGTTTAGTAGTATAATAAATAAAATATATAATATATATATAATAATAATAACTTTATTATATAATTAAAGGACTTTAAAATAGCATAGGCACCCCTTATTAGTATATATAATACTACTAGGGCACTTCTCTCTAGCCTTTAATAACTTATTAGCTAAAAAAAAGCTTAAATAAAACTAAAACAATAAATAAAATAATAATAAAAATAAAGTATATAAGCACTAGCTATAATATACCCTTATAGTAATAAAATATAGCCTAAGCTTTTACTTTATATATAAAGTAATACTTTTCTATAAGGTAATATAAAAATATAAGTTTATTACTTTTATTTAAATATATACTAAGAGAATTAAGCTATAAGCCTTTTTATATAAAAAATATATATTAAAAGCAAACTCCTTACTTTACTTTTATAAGAATACCCTAGAAATATATTATTATATTATTTTAAAATACTTATAATTTACTAAGCTTTAACTTATTTATTTAAATTCTAGTTTTTTTAAAAACTAATATAAAGTAATTATTACTTTTAATAACTATTACTTTACCCTTATTATAGCTTACTAGCTTATATAAATAAAATAGTTAAAATAATTTACCTTAGTATTATAGTTATATAAAAACTAAGAAAAGGTAAAGGCTATAAAAGTAAATAGCTTTAGCTTAGGGCTAGTAAAGGCTATAGTAAGCTAGGTAATTATACTTACTTTATAATTATATAAATTAAATAAAATACTTAAGTAAGGCCTAGGTAGTTAAGTCTTAGGAAAGTAAGGGATAAATAAGACTTGAATAAATTAACTTATATATAATAAAAAAAACCTAAAAATAATAAAGGAAAATTTTATAAATAAAGGAAAATTAGCCCTAACCCTACTCCTAACCCTATTTTTTTATGCCTTTATTACTTTTAAGTAAGTACTTATATAAGTGCTTTACTAAAGGGCTTAGTATCTTAGGCTCCTTAGCTTTATTTCTCTTTTTCTTTTACCTTTTGCTAGGCTATAAGTTACTATATATATAGCTTTTACTACCTTTTAAAAGTAAGGTATTTTATATATTATTTTACCTTAAGCTTTTTCTTTTTCTTTACTTATTACTATATTATTACTATATTTACTATTACCTTTACCTTTACCTAAAGGTAAGCTTTTTTAAATACTTTCTAAGCTTATTACTTATTTTTCTTTTACTATACTCTTACTACTTCTTATTATACCTTTAGCTTAGCTAATATTATTACTATTACTTTATTAATATTAATATTTTACCTTTAGCTTTTATTATAAGTAAACTTTATTATTATCTTAAGAGTATTGGTAATTTATTACTATACCTTTAGGTTTTTATAATATAAGAAAATCTCCTTCTTATAAAAAGTAATATTTTTATAATATAAGGCTATTTTTTTTAGTACTAAGCTAAGTTACCTAAGAATAAAAGTAGGACTAAGGTAATTATAATAATAATACTTTTCTAATTAATTAGCTATATAGCTTTACTTTATAAGGTATTATACTATACTTACTATATATTAAATTAGTAAATATATTAAAACCTAGGCAGGACTTATTTTAATAGCTTAGAGGACTTATATTAAAGGCTTAGCTACTTTTTAATTACTTTCTTAACTTTAGTAACTTAGTAACTATAGTATTATATATAATATTTTACTTTAGCTAGTTTAGTTAAGTATTATTTAAAATAAGTTATAAAAATGAGATAAATACTTACTTAATAATATTTTTTACTATCATAAGTATACTTATAGTAAAAGCTACTAACCTTTAGATAAATTAGTATTAGTTATATAAAGAATAATATCTAGACACTTACCTTACTATATATAATACTAAGTATTTAAATATTAATAATAATAAAAATATAAAAAATATAAATAATTATTATTTAGCTTATATTAAAATAAAGTTAGTTATAAAGGAGAAAGGAAACTAAATAAAGTAAAACCTACTTTTTATATAAGTATTAGGTTAACTTTTAGTATAATTATATAATAAGTTTAGGAGAAAGTAATATAAAAGGGGTAAGGGGCTAGACTAAGGCTAATAGGGTTTATAACTTACTAAAATCTTACTAATATTAATAAAAAAGGAAAAAGAGTTAAAAATTATAATAAAACCTTTCTTTTTTATACCTAAAGGAAGGGACTAGCTAAATTAGCTAAATTACTTAATTACTTACTAGATTACTTACCCTAACCTAAAAAGGAAATTATTATTAACTTACTAATTATATAAAGCTATTTATAAGTCCTAGGCTAAACCCCTTACTTAGCTATTACTAAACCCTATTAAAACCCCTAAATTATACTAATTTTCCTAGGCATACCCCTATTTTTTTATTTATTTATATTTACTAGTACCTAGCTATACTATAAGGCTAAGCTACTAATACTTATTAATACTTAGGTAAGTAATAACTAATTATAAGCCCTTTATAAACCTAAACCTAGACCTTTTTTAAAGTAATTTTACCCTTTATATATACTGTTGATATCAACGCAACGGGTCGGGTCAACGTGGGCCCGGCGCATCCTAATTAGCCGCATCCGAGCTCGCCTCGGATGGGTGGCTAGTGCGCCGGTCACGTAACCCATAACTTTGCGCATCACAAAAACCACCAAAAGGCCTCCTACTTAGCTAGCTAGATAGTAAGATTAACAACATTAACTAGAATCCTAGTACTTCCTTTTGCGCGCGTATTACTTATTATTTCTTATACCTTTATTATTAATTCGCCTGTGTACGAATTAACACTAATTAGTAGTAATTACACTATAGATTAGCTAGATTTACGCATCCTGTAGAACGCTAGTTTCTGCTTATAGTAGCTGATTTTTCACGAAATTAGTGGAGTTAATCTGTTAGGACCAGAAAGCCACGAGGTTGCCTCAGGCCAACAGGATCCATTTGCACGAGTAAGCCTCTGTTAGATTCGCGTTATATAATAAGGTTATTTGCCGCGTATAAGCGCTAGACTTATAGCAAGGTATAACCACTAGACTTATAGCAAGAACTAGAGGCATATAATACTTATAATTATATAGGCATAGACCTCTAACTAAATTAAATAGAAAGGGGTAAGAATTAAGACTATTACTTATTACTATATATTTTTAAATAAGCTATAACTTCCTTAATCTCTTACTCTAATATCCCTAACCTATTTATAATAATTTTAATTCTTTTATTTATATTAAACTATTAGATTAAGAAAGTTATTATAGTTTAGACTTATAACTTAACACATAATAGTAGTAAAGTTACTAGAGAAGGCGCTAAACCTATGTAAAGACCTATAGCTATGCCTAGAGCTAGCATTATATTTAGATTACTACTATAACCTATTATACCCTTTAGTTAGTAAAAGCCTATAGTAGCTATAAAAAATACCCCTATTAGTAATAATTATAATACTAAAATCTTAGCGCTCTAAGAGTGTGTTAATTAAGTAAGAAAGAAGTAGTAACTTTAAAAACTCTAAGAACTTATATATAATATTAATAATAAAGAATTACTAGAGGAGAATATATTTGCAGCTCCTATTACACCTACTATATATTATCTATAGTAAACCTTTATATAAGCTTCTCTTAAGTAGCCTTCTTATAGTAGCTAGAATACTCTCTAATTAAAGACTTTTATTAGTAACTATAAAGTATAATTTATAATAAATCCTTACTAATTTACTACTAATTTTATAAAGGTCCTATATACTAGTACCTGCCTTACTAGTACTATAAAGTAACGTTAGGCTATAGGAGAAAAGATTTATAAGAATCGCATTAAAAATCCCCTCTTATAGACTAACTTTTATAACTAGCTTAAAGGAGGCTTAGATAATTAAGAGAGCTATTCCCTTAGTATATAGTTAAAGCTTATTAGCTTTAAATAAGCAAATTATACTAACTTTAAAAGATTCCTTAAAAAATAGAAATAAACCTACGCTAAACTCCCTTCTTAATTAAACATAGAGAATAAGATAGGCCTTTTTTAAACAGGCCTTAACTATAGCTTAAAGATATATCTAATTAGCAGTGTATAAGCAGTAAATTAGCATAAACTTATTAGCAAATATATCTCCTATTATAAATCTAATAGTAATAGAGGTAACTATAATAATTCTTTTAGGTATAATAAGAGGAAAACTTAGGCAGACTCTTTAGAAAGAGAAACTTTACTAAACTTAAAGGGAAAGAGTAGTAACTAATTAAGTACTTTGTAATAAAGCTAGGAAAAGAAAGCTATATATTATAAGTGTGAAAAGAAGGGCTATATAAGACTAAATTGCCTAGAACCTAACTATAGTATTTGCAAGAAAAGCAGCTATACTACTATTATATATAAAAGTAACTACTTTAATTTAGTAACCTATTTAAATACTACTAGACCTAA
>SRQA01000075.1:0-42880 GCA_018360365.1 Claviceps citrina | reverse complement strand
ACTATAAGCCGCTAAATTCCTTGCTAAACTAAAGGAGAAGCTTATAATAAACTACCCTCTAATCTTTAATAGTTATAAGCTTACCCTTAACGCTAATTCCTCTGTTTCTCTCTGCTAAAAAAGGCAAATTAATAAGCTTTAACTTATTAATAAAGATCTAGAGAAGCGCTAGAAGGAATATTATTAATAAAGAGCTTATAAAGCGTATATTACTATAATTTATTAACCTAAAGCCGCCTTTAACCTCTTTTCTATAGTATAAAGGCAAGATCTTATAAATAAGGATATTAAATTCCTTAACAAGAGGCTTTAGTAGCAGATAGATTACCTAGATTAAGGGCTGTGTTATATCCTAGTTAACCTTAAAAGAGTAAATCTCTTTATCTTTATTAACAAATCCTTTACAAATAACAAAGACTTTAGCTCTTAGATTAAATACCTTATTATAATTAGAAACAAGGACTTTAGCAAGGCTTAATTTATAATAAAAGGCAACATTATTATGTATAGCTTAATAAAGTGCAAATATGTTACACACAGCGCCCTTGCTTCTAAATTATATAGCATAGTTTAAGGTGCTAATATAGCCTACGTAATTAGCATAACTATTAAGATAATGATAAACTAGCTTAATCTGCCCGAAATTCTAATAATCCTATGTATAAATTTAAATTTACTATATAAATGCCTTATTAAGCTTAGTACTACTAAAGAGAAGTAATTAATAATTAATATTATAGCTCTTTAGTAATTATATAAATGCAGAGAAATCTTTAAAATCCGCTAGATTAATAGTAAAAATAACCTAGCTAATATAATAACAAAGACTTTACTAAACTAAGCGCTTAAGACCCTTATTAATATAAATAAGATTATAATTAGGATAGAAGGTTAGGTAAAAAGAGTAGCATAAGACCTAATAAAAGGGTTATTACAAGAGTTATTATAAGAAGCACACATACTTTAATCTTTGTAATAGTAACTGCCCTATTAAGAGTTATAGATCTTAAGCAGTAGTATTATAATATATGTAATTATAATAACTTCTATATTTATTTCTTTAGCTACAACCACAGCGTGTTATGTGTGTTTTAGGGATATTAGGGTTGTACTAATTAGTACCTATTATGTTGTGATAACTATTGCTATTTTCTTTATTACTTTATATAAGAATCTAATTAAGAAATTAGATTTAATTAGCTAAGTATTTAACATATTTAGCAGGGAGGGATTAGAGGCTCTTTATATTATGTTAATTTCTAGCATAAAAAGAGAAGAGTGCTAGTGTTAATATTAACACAATAGGTTAGGTTAACGTAGACCTAGCAAATCCTAATTAGCTATATCTAAGCTTGCCTTAGATAGGTGGCTAGTGCGCCGGTTACATAACCCATAACTTTACGCATTACAAAAACCACTAAAAGGCCTCCCACTTAGCTAGCTAGAGAGTAATATTAATAACGTTAACTAGAATCCTAGTACTTTATTTTGCGCGCGCATTGCTTGTTATTTCTTATACCTTTGTTATTAATTCGCCTGTGTACGAATCAACAAGCTGTTTTATAGATAAAATTAAAGGCAAAGGCACCCTAGTACTATATAAAAAATTATAACTTATAGTGCAATCTTATAATAATACTAGTAAGTAGATAATATTAACCTAGGCTCCTATAATTTAACAGGCAAGTTAATAGTTAATTATAACTTTAGCTCCCTTACTTATAAAGAGGGATATCTTTATTAAGCTAAGAGATATTACGTAAGCCTATATTTAATTTATTACAAGCCTTAACTATAAGATCCTATACTAATTACCTAAAGAAGTTAGAGATTAGCATCCTTCTAGCATAATTATAATAATTATTAAGCCTCTCTATAGAATCCCTAAGGCTAGCACACACTAGTAGGCAACGTACTAGAAGCATTATTATAAGAAGTTATTTATAATGCCTTCTACATACAACCCTTGCCTCCTTATTAGCAGCTTTATAAATAAATTTAGCACTATAGGTATATAGACTAATAATACCCTTATCTTAGCTAATTAACTATTTTCTAATTAAGAAGAAAATAAACTATAAGCTACTAAATTCCTTGCTAAACTAAAGGAGAAGCTTATTGTGAGAGACGTCGTGGCTAGGCAGTAGCGAAAAGGCGTATATTATATTATAAAAGGACTTAAGCTTACTAAGCAAGAATAGTGCGCGCACGCGTTACTAGATATGCTAGCCGCGTGCGCAAGCCCTAGGCATTAGCTAGGGATTCTCTGTAATATTACTAAGTAATTTAGCGTAGCTTATCTTATAGAGCTATACCTTATAATTACTCCCCTACTTTTAGGCTAGGCTTCTAAATAGCCTTACTAGCTATCTAATACTTCCTTATTAGTTACTATCCTATAGTGTTATAATAAATAATAATAATAATAATAATATATTAAATTACCTAGTATATAATATATAGGTATAAAGTCTGCCCTCTTTCGCTGCTTATTCTATCTTATAACTATTACTTTTTTATAATATTATTTTCTTTTTTATATTTATACTTATGCTCCTATCTAAACTTCCTACTAATTTACTAGTTAATTACTACTAATATTATAGCTTTACTCTTAAAAGAATACACTTATATATATTATACTTATACTAAACTTAATAAACTTAAGGGCTACTATAATACTAAGGTAGTAATCCTAATAATTAAGTGTAAGTTTACTATAAATTTAACCTTATCTAGCTATAATAAAGTATCTAAGCATTATGTTTAGTGTAAGGATTATAGTAATATATATAAGATAGTATATATTCTCTATACTATAGTTTTCTATGCTTTTAATAACTCCTATTCTTAGTATTACCTAACCCTTACTAATAACTTTACTAATTTAGTAAAGCTTTTAGGCTAGACTAGGTCCTTACTAGCTAAGCATGCTCCTCCTACTAAGGAGGAGAAGAATAATAATAATAATAAAGATAATACTATTAGTAATAATAAGGAGAAAAAGAAGAAGGAAATTACTACCCCCTTACTAGCTATTTACTACTATACCTATACTACTACTACCTATACTATTATTACTATTACTCCCTTAGTTTTATTCCTATATTCTAATAACTTTTGCCTTAGGGTTACTTATAGCTTACTTAACTTATTATATAGTTTTATTTATACTAATATAGCTTATTATATTACTTTTAGGCTAACTAAGGTAATAAAAAGGCATTAGGTATATAGCTTCTTACTTATTATTTACTCTTTATTTTCTAATATTTTTATAGGCTACTTTTATAGTATATTACTAGTATATTAACTTATAATAGTATCTTACTATTATAATATATAGTCTAGTGCTATTGCCTAGAATTATAAGTATTTTATAATATAATTATCTTTATTTACCTTATTTTTTACTAATAAATATACCCCCTTAGGCTAACTATAATAATACCCTTATAGTTTAAAAGGCCTAAATAAAGTTATATCTATATCCTAAGGACCTAGGGTATCTCCCCTAGGCAATTACTATTTAGTAGTTTTTTGCCTTAGTTAAGGGGTTACTTAATAAGGAAGAAGACTATAATAAGTTTGCTAGTCCTACTACTAGTATTATAATAAGGACTTTTCTAGTAGATATTCCTATAGTATAGGAGGTGTTTCTTTTGTTTTTTAAAGGTAGTTTAAGGGTCTTAATTAATTTGTTTTTATTTTTTTTTTTAATATATAAATTGTTAATATCAACGCAACGGGTCGGGTTAACGTGGACCCGGCGTACCCTAATTAGCCGCATCCGAGCTCGCCTCGGATAGGTGGCTAGTGCGCCGGTCACGTGACCCACAACTTTGCGCATCGCGAAAACCACTAAAAGGCCTCCCACTTAGCTAGCTAGATAGTAATATTAATAACATTAACTAAAATCCTAGTACTTCCTTTTGCGCGCGTATTACTTATTATTTCTTATACCTTTATTATTAATTTGCCTGTGTATGAATTAACACTAATTAGTAGTAATTACACTATAAATTAGCTAGATTCACGCATCCTATAGAACGCTAGTTTCCGCTTATAATAGCTGATTTTTCACGAAATTAGTAGAGTTAATCCTACTAAACAAAGGAAGTAATATAAAAGAGATAATTCTATAATTATAAATAGATTTAATCTATCCCCTTTAGGGAAGCTCTTTAGGGTTTATTTGCAGAGCTATTTTATGCTAAGAAAGGAAGCTTACTATAGCACTATACTACTTGCTTTAATAGGTATAATTTTTCTCTTTCTAGCCTTAAACACCTATTAGAGGAATTATTATATCTCTTGTTTATTATAAGATTTATTAAGCCCTTAATTTAATTAAATCTATTAGTCTAGACTAATAACTACTATAGATTTCTAACCTTTTACCTGCCCTATTACCTGCTTTACTATTTTTTTATTAGACTTTTATTCTCTTTACTACTAAATATAACATATATTTATAGGTAAACAAAGCCCCTAATTTATTAATCTTAATAATAAGATTCTAGAGCTCCCTTAGATCCTATTAATATATAGAAGAGTAATTATAGTAGACTAGCACAAGCTTAACCTATTAGATTTTAATCTTAGCAAGGCTATAAGTGCTAAAATATATAGCTAAATTGCTTTCTTTATTATAGAAGCTAAGACTAAAGACCTCTTTAGTAAGGTCCTTTAGTAGAAGCTTAGAGACTAATTCACAGACTAGACTAAAAAAGCCTTTAAATATAGGAATACTAAAGTTATTTGTGTTTTTTATAACTTCCTACAAAAATATAATATTTACTTCCTATTAGACTAATTATCTATTACTAGCAAGCTTATAATAGTAATATAAGCTAAGACTAGACTAAGGGATCCTAATAAAGAGTTATTACATCCCTTATAATTAAGATCACGTTCTCTAGCAAGCAGGCATAGTAATTATCCTCCCTCTTATTATAGCACCCTATATTAATAGCTTTAAGAATTACCTTCTTAGATATAGTAAAGAGTAGCACTAAAGAATTATTTATATCTTTACCTTATAAAGAATTCCCCTTTTCCTCTATTTACTTTAACTACCTTCCTTATAGTATAACCTAGGAATTAGTAGGGTTATAAGGGACCCCCCTAAACACCCTATAAGATTAGGCTCCTAGAATCCCTATAATACTAGCTAGTAGTATTAAATCCTATAATAGGTTATAACCCTATAGGCAACTATAAGCTCTTACAGAACCTAGAAGATTACTACTACTAGGGGAGTTAACTTAACCCTTAGCAAGGACTAAGTAATATTTCCCTTGCTCCTCCTAGCCCTACTAGGAGCTTTTATAAACTAAACTAGCCTCCTGCTATAATTAGTATAGCGGATTAGTAAAGATATTTATATATAATAAAAGCGGCACCTTACAGGCCTCCCTAAGGCCTAGGGCAAGAACTAACATAATAGTCTGCTCCCCTAGGCCTTCCTAACTTTAATAGGAGTACCTATAGGAACTTCTAAGACCTAGGGCAGGCCCTAAATTTAGCGCTAACTATCTAGTTAGCTTCCCTAGGCCTTCCTAACTTTAATAGGAGATCTTATAAGCCTACTTAACAACAGCCTTAAGGGTTAGTTCTAAACCTAGGTATTAAAGCAGCTTAGATATAGGATTTACTACTATAATAAAGGCCTAAGGGAAACGTTCCTTAATAAGGATAGTAGTAATATACTGCCGCACCTAATAATAACCTTAATTATTAGAGATCTTATAAGTATTTTTATCCTTTACTTTACTCCCTGCTAGAATTAGATCTAGTAATAGTATTACAAAAGATTATAAACCTTTATAAAATTTACTTTAATAAGGAAAAGTATAGTAAAGAGATATATAACTTCTTTAATAATAAGTTAAAGACTTTCTAAGCCCTTTATAAGCAAATTAACCTCCTAGAGTCCCTCTTTTATAAGGCATTTCTAGTAATACTTAAAGGAAAAGCTTTAATATATTATAAGGACTTTCTCCTTAATAAAGGTATAACTTTTACCTAAATAGTTAAATTTATTAAAAACTGCTTTAAAACTATTAACACTACTTAGCTTTATTATAATAACCTTTATATAATTATACTATATAAGGTAATAAGAGAAAACCCTAAAAAGAGTATGCTTAAGGCCCTTAACCTCCTCTCTAATAAGATTATCTCTCTTTATTATAGGACTAAAGGCTATGTAAATAATAAGATTAATATATAAAACACGCTTCTTACTGCTATTAATAATATCCCTAAATGTAGCCTTGTAGCCTATAATAGCCCCTTTATATATAAGGACCTAACGTTAAAGCTCTGGAAAAGTATTAGAGTAAAGCAAGCTAAAAGAAACGCTACTAAGCATAGTGCGTTCTATTAAAAAGAGGCTAAAGTTAACTCTAATACTACGTTTTACACTAATTATTACTACAGGAAGAATCGTAACTTCTAATAGTAATAACGTAGGCCCTCTATCTATTATAAAGGCCGCTGCTTTATCTATAAGAAGTAAGGGTGCTAGTCTATAAAGCACTTTGCTAAAGAACGTAAGGCGTTATAAAGGCATTAGAATTAATCTAAATTCTATTATAGCAAGCTAACTAAGTAAAAGTAGTAGTAATTCCTTACTTATATTAAGGGCAAGGATAATAATAATAATAATCCTAATAACCTTAAGTAATTAATCCTAGAGACTAAGGTAATAATAGCTTTATTAAATAAGACTAAAAAGGATAACTACTCTAATCCTCCTATAGGTCCTTTATAATTCCTTACTATAGTATTACAAAGGTTAATACTCTTAATAAAGATTCCTAATAGTAGTAAGGTGCTTAAGATACTTTAAGACTAGTTATTTAAACATGCCCTTTACTATAGCAATCCCTATAAAGAGCCTTAGTTTAATAATATTTTCCTTGCTAAAGTATACTATTTAGAAGAGACCTTTAGAGGTATCCTTCCTAACACTAGCACTATAGGAGTCTTTATAGTTAGCATTGCTTAAGCCTAAGCCCTTTTACGCTTGTTTCCCTTGCTATAAATTAACTAATTTGCGAGTTAATATAATATTGCCTTTAGCGCTAGAAAAGCATTATTACTAGGTTCTTTAAAGGTTCCTATAGTGCTTAAAGAGATTAAATTCTACGTGCTACTAATAGTAATACCCTTCTTATTCTTAATTACTAATATAAATTATATAAATATAAAGCTTAATAACCTAAGGAACCTACTAATTTAAGGCATAAAAAAGATCCCTATAACCTAATAATAGGGTTATTTATAGTAGGATCTTAAGCTAACTATAGCGGTTACCTTCTTCCTTATAGAAACACAACTTTATTAGCTTTATTAACGTTTTAGTTACCCTTTAATTAAAAGACTATAAAAGGTTCTCTACAAAGCTAGTAAGGAATTTAACCTAAAGATCCTATAAAAGATTACTAGTTTCTATAAGTAATATTAACTTTATAGTAAGAGCCCTAGCTAATTTAAGTTTACTTTAAAAGATAACTATAAGTTTAATTATAAGATTATTATTAATATTCTCTAAATTAATAGTAAGCTAGTCCTTTATATTATAGATTCTACTATAGCTTTCTAAGCTGCCCGTTTTCTTAAACTAAGAAAGTAAACTACTAGAGATGTTTAGGACACTATTAGAGCTTATTAGATTAATAGTTATCTTAGACTGCCTAAATATATTATTTATAATACTAGGAAGAACTTTGCGTTAGCGGAATTCTATTAATATACCTAAGGGTTAGTAATTAAAGTTAATAAGGTCTTTATAGAAGCTTATAATAGCGTTAGAAAAGTTAAAAGATATTACGCTCCCCTCTAATATACATATAGTATTATTAAAAGCAAACTTAGAGACTATATATAGCAAGACTACCTTCTTTAAATAGCTATAAAAGCTATTAATAACTCTACTAGCCTAAATAGCCTTATTCTAATACTTCTTATATTTAGGGCATATTTATAACTATTATAGGATTTACTACTAGCGTTTTCTATTATTTAACGCGCTAAAGTAATTTGCAAAGCTACCTTTAAAGCCTATAGATTACTTGTAAAGCGCTAGATTAGTAATGCCCTTGCCTGCTGCAATAAGCCTAACACTCTCCTAACCTACTAGATCCCGCTATAATCTAAGGTATAGGTCTAGTGTAAGAAAAGTAGTTAGTAAGGTCCTTATAGACTCTTAGCTATAAAAGGCATAACTTATATAGTAGAAATGCCTTTAGGACTAATAAAATTTAGATCTATTATTATAAAGCTATTCCTATATAATTTAGGTAATTTAGAGATTATAGCTAATAAAAAGACCCTTCCTCCTTTACCTACTAATAAGGATAAAGAGGATTATAATAATTAACTATATAAACTAATAAAAAGAGTTACCTTTAACCTTCCTAATAAGAGTACTATTAAAAGGCAGCCTATTAAGCAAGGCAAAGGCAGACTATAAAAAACCCCTTTAATTAACTAAGACTTTAAGAAATTAATGCTTTAAGGTACTTTACTTACTAAAGCGTTTCTTACTATAAAAAAAGAAGGAGATCTTACCCTTACTTATTAACTTCGCTAGTAAGGCATTATAAAAACTACAGGAGCACCTTTTAAGGCATTCTAATAGAAGAAACTTAATGCTTTACTCTAGTAAGAAGTTTTCTAACTTAAGATTTATAATACTAAAAAACATAGCATATAACATATCTTTAATAGCTATTTTATAGACAAAATTAAAGGCAAAGGCACCCTAATACTATATAAAAAATCATAACTTATAGTGCAAGCTTATAATAATACTAGCAAGCAAATAATCTTAACCTAGGCTCCTATAATTTAACAGGCAAGTTAATAGTTAATTATAACTTTAGCTCCCTTACTTGCAAAGAGGGATATCTTTATTAAGCTAAGAGATATTATATAAGCCTACGTTTAATTTATTATAAGCCTTAACTATAAGATCCTATGCTAATTACCTAAAGAAGTTAAAGATTAGCATCCTCCTAGTATAATTATAGTAATTATTAAGCCTCTCTATAGAATCCCTAAGGCTAGCACGCACTAGTAAGCAATATACTAGAAGCATTATTATAAGAAGTTATTTATAATGCCTTCTATATACAACCCTTGCTTCCTTATTAGCAGCTCTGTAGATAAATTTAGTATTATAGGCATACAAACTAATAATACCCTTATGTTAGCTAATTAACCGTTTTCTAATTAAGAAGGGAACGAACTATAAGCCGCTAAATTCCTTACTAAACTAAAGGAAAAGCTTATAATAAACTACCTTTTAATTTTTAATAGTTATAAGCTTACCCTTAATACTAATTCCTCTGTTTCTCTCTACTAAAAAGGGTAGATTAGTAAGCTTTAACTTATTAATAAAGATCTAAAGAAGCGCTAGAAGGAATATTATTAATAAAGAGCTTATCAAGCATATATTACTATAATTTATTAACCTAAAGCCGCCTTTAACCTCTCTTCTACAGCACAAAGGCAAGATCTTATAAATAAGAATATTAAATTCCTTAATAAGAGGCTTTAGTAATAAATAAATTACCTAGATTAAGGGCTGTATTATATCCTAATTAACCTTAAAAGAGCGAATCTCTTTATCTTTATTAATAAATCCTTTATAAATAATAAAGACTTTAGCTCTTAAATTAGATACCTTATTATAATTAGAAACAAGGACTTTAGTAAGGCTTAATTTATAATAAAAGGCAATATTATTATGTATAGCTTAATAAAGTGCAAACGTGTTACACATAGCGCCCTTGCTTCTAAATTATATAGCATAGTTTAAGGTGCTAATATAGCCTATATAATTAGCATAACTATTGAGATAATTACAAACTAGCTTAATTTGCCTAAAATTCTAATAATCCTGTGTATAAATTTAAATTTACTATATAAATGCCTTATAAAGCTTAGTACTACTAAAGAGAAGTAATTAATAATTAATATTATAGCTCTTTAGCAATTATATAAACACAAAGAAATCTTTAAAATCCGCTAGATTAATAGCAAAGATAACCTAGCTAATGTAATAATAAAGACTTTACTAAACTAAGCGCTTAAGACCCTTATTAATATAAACAAGATTATAATTAGAATAAAAGGTTAGGTGAAAAGAGTAGCATAAAACCTAACAAAAGGGTTATTATAAGAGTTATTATAAGAAGCATATATACTTTAACCTTTATAATAGTAACTGCCCTATTAAGAGTTATAGATCTTAAGCAGTAGCATTATAATATATGTAATTATAATAACTTCTACATTCATTTCTTTAGCTATAACTATAGTGTATTATGTGTGTTTTAGGGATATTAGGGTTATACTAATTAGTACCTATTATATTATAATAACTATTACTATTTCCTTTATTACTTTATATAAGGGTCTAATTAAGGGATCGGATTTAATTAGCTAAGTGTTTAATATATTTAGCAGGGAGGGATTAGAGGCTCTTTACGTTACGTTAATTTCTAGCATAAAAAAAGACAAGAGTGCTAGTGTTAATATTAACGTAATAGGTCGGGTTAACGTAGACCCAGCGCACCCTAATTAGCCACATCCAAGCTCGCCTCAGATAGGTGGCTAGTGCGCCAGTCACGTGACCCATAACTTTGCGCATCGCAAAAACCACTAAAAGGCCTCCCACTTAGCTAGCTAGATAGTAACATTAACAACGTTAACCAGAATCCTAGTACTTCCTTTTACGCGCGCATTGCTTGTTATTTCTTGTACCTTTGTTATTAATTCGCCTGTGTACAAATCAACATAAATAGTATACTAAATAATAGCTAGTGTTTTTTAGGAGCTTATTATCCCCTTTTTATTAGTAATTATATCTTTTTTCTATATACTACTATTAGCTATAGTGCGTTCACGTCCTTATCTAGGACCTATTAATTATATTTGCTTAGCTATCCCTTCTACTTTACTAGGTAATAGGTCTCTCCTTTAACTATTTTCTATTCTTTAATTTCTTTAACTTAGTAGTGTTTATTTTTTTTTTTAAGGTCTAGCATGTTTACCTATATATTTATACTATCTTTATAGTAATTTTATAGCTTAAGTAGGCTAATATAAAATATATTATATAAGCAGCTATACTTTTCTAGTAATAATAGTTTATATGCTTGCTTCCTAATTGCCTAAATAATATAAAAAGGTCCTAAAAATCTAGAGGTTAGCTTACGTTTTGCTTTCTTTACCTTAATATTTTAGGCTAATAATAATATAAGGTTCTTATGCTTAAATACTAGTAGTAGTGTGTGTTATTTATTATAATATTTTGCTTAGGATTTACTAGCCCTTTACTATATCTTTTAAAGTTATTTATATACTTCCTATAGCTTTATTACTTAGGCCTTTACCTCTAGCACCTCTCCCCTAATAGTCTTATCCCTAAGACTAAGGCAAAATTTAGGATAATACCCTATAAGTGTATAGTAAGGAGTAAGGCTTATTAATTAGTTAACTATATTATTATAAGCAAATTAAGCCTATAGTAATAGCTTTAGCTATACTAGTTAGTTCTCTCTAATAAAGTAACAGAGGTAATGTTTAAGAACTTAGTTTATTTATTTTATTTAACTATTAGTTTGCGGGTAAAAACCTATAGAAAGCCTCCGTTTTATCTTAGAGTAAAAACATAGCTTAGACTAGAATTTGCTTATAAATACTAATTCTTTGTTTAATATAATGCCCTCTAGTGCACTAAATTTTAATTTAATCTTTATATAAAAGGTTTCTACTAGCTTAGTAGTATTAATTATAGTAGTAATAGGAAGAAATATAAAATACTTAGTAAATTAGTCTATAATTACTAGGATTAAGTTAGTTTCTTGCTTGTAGTAGAATGCCTATAGTAATTCTATAATAAAGTTTATTAACACTTTAACCTATAGTTACCTTAGTATTAAAAGTAATTTAAGCTTCTTATATAGCTTATACTATCTTACTATAACACGCTAATATTTAGCATAACTAAATATATAGTCCGCTACTACCTCCTGTAGGCTAGGCTAGTAGAAATTATATTATAGTAATTTAATTTTTTAGTTAACACTAAAGTAACTAGCTAAGGAATTATTATAGTATAGCTATAAAAGCTTTACCTATAAGATAAAGTCCTAAGGTACTACTACCTAGTTATTATATATTAGGAGGCTATATATATTATATCTTTATATCCTAGTATTTTCCCTTTCTTTTGCTACCTCTTAGGCCTAGCTACTTATTTAGAGGTTTTAGTTATAATCCTAAGCTATCTTTAGTAGCTAAGCTAGTAACCTATTTATAGTATAGTTATACAGATCTAGTAATATAATAGCTGCCTAGATTTTGTGTAATTTAACACTAAAAACACATCTTACTTTAGCTATAAATTTATTAGCTATTAGCTTATACTTTACTAGCATTCTAGTAGCTACCTTGCTTGTCTAGACCCTAAGATTATAAACTAGAGTATTTTCCTCTCCTAAAGGTATCTTATTATATTACTACTAATCCCCTATAACTAAAGCATTTTCCTTTTTTAAAGGCATCTTACTATATCTTCTCTTAGGTATTATAACCCCTTTTACTTCTTTTATAAAATATATCTCTCTAGGCTTATTAGCTTCCTTACTACTTAGGGTAAATAAAAACTTCTTTTATAAGTTAAGTAATAGCCCTAAATTTATTAGTGTTTTGCTATTATAATCTAGCTGTCTTAATAGTATATTAGCTAGGTTGCTTTTGCCTAGTTTATGTTTAATAATAAAGTTAAAAGGTAATAGGAATATATACTATTATACTTACCTACTATTTAGCTTTAGTAGCCTTATAAAAGTCTAAAAGTTATAGTAGTCTAATAAGACTTTAACTAAATTCTTTACCCCTTTAATATAGTATTACTAGTATTTAAATAACTTAACTATTATAAAAAGCTCTTAGTTAGTAATACTATAATTTCTTTTTATATTTATAAACTTCCTTAACTAGAATACTATAGGGTAGTATTGCCTATTATTATCTAGCTATAAGATAATACTAGCTATTATAAAAACTAAAGCGTTTATTTTAATCTAGACCTACTTATTAGGGTTATAGTAATAAAGGAGAGGGGCCTCCTAGAAGGCAGCTTTTAGCTATATAAACACTATCTTTTTAGCTAGTCTAAATTAGAAGGTGCTCTTTTATATGCTATTCTAGCTACCCTTTATAAGTACGTTTAAAGGTACTATAATACTAGAGTATTAGTATATAAAGCATTAGTAAAAATTATAGAATCTAAGGAATACTTATATGTTCTAGAAGCTCTTTAGCTCTTGCTAATCTTATATAGTCTTAACCCTTTTAGGGTCTATTAAAATGCTAGTAGTTAATAGGATAAATCCTAGGAATTCTACTAAGTCTTAGTAAAAGGTATACTTAGAAGGTTTTATATATAGCTCTGCCTCTCTTATATATTTAGGGACTTATTTAATATATTTTATATATACTTCTTAGGTTTTAAAGAAGATAAGAATATTATCTAAATACACTATATAAATAGTATTTATTAGTTTATAAAGAGCTTAGTAAATATAATTTTAGAACATAGCTAGGGCATTAGTAAGGCTAAATAGTATAATAAAGTATTTAAAGTGTTTATAATAGGTTTAGAAAGCAGTCTTCTACTTATTACTAGCTTTTATTTAGATCTAGTAGTAGGCGTCTTTAATATTAATTTTAAAAAAGTATTTTACACCCTAGTAGTAGTTAAGGATCTTTAAAATAAAGGGTAAAGCGTAGTAATTCTTAAGTATAATCTTATTAATTCCTTAGTAATTTATATAAAGTTAGAGTATTTTATCTTTCTTTAGGATAAAGAAAATTAGCATACCTATAGGGCTTTTTAAGGGTCTTATACGCCCTTTTACTAGGTTATCTTAGATATAGTCCTAAAGCTCCTTAAGTTTTGCTTATAAAAGAGGGTATATAAGACTATATAAAGGTATAGTATTTAGGAGGAGGTTAATAGTATAGTTTATTTCCTTTTAAGATAGTAGTAGTCTAGCCTTATTAGAGGCAAATATATCCTAAAACTCCTAGAGTTTATCTAGAATAGTATTAGCACTACTAAAGGTATTAGTAACTTCTTTATCTCTAAGGGAAATAAAGCTATTAAGGGATTTTATAGTAAATACTACTGCTTTTTATTATAATTTCTTAGCAAAATAATAGGGGGTTAAAATCTTTAACTTATCTTAACTAAGCTTAAACTACTACTTTTAACTATATAAAAATAAGTATACTTATTCCTTTATAAGGGTATATATTCTAATTAATATAGGACTTCCCTTAGGTTTTAGGTTCTTATTAATAGTAATATAGTTAATAGTAAGGTCTCTCTCTTAACCCCTTAAGTTTTTTAGGGTAAGTAGTATATAATATACCCTATATTAAGGTATTATAAGATTCCCTATAGCCTTAAGGAGAGGGGCTATTGCTTAGGCTTTTTTTAGTTAGTATTATTACGCAAACTTAATGCTTATAATATTAATATTAAAGTAACTATTTAAGTCTATAAATATTTTAGTAGTGTTTTGCCCCTTTATAAATACTAGAACACAAAATCTATATCCTATAGGTATCTAGGTATTAGTAGTAAAGGTTAGGGCATCTACCTTTATTACTAGTAGTATTCCTAGTCTTTTGCTAGCTTATTATAATAGTAAGCAATATAGCTATTATTGCTATAATTATAGTAGTAGCGGTTATTTAGTTAATCTAGCTTATTATAAACCTTATCCTTATTAGGCTTTATAGCAGGGCTTTTATTAGAGGCTTGCTATTATAGGTATTTTAATTAGTAGTTTTGTTATTATTCCTTTTGCTAGTTATAATCCTAAGAATTAGTAGCTTTTTACTTATTCTTAAAAGATAGCATTACCTCCTAGAATTATTATGTAATTATTATAACTTTCTTACACATCTTGCTAGTAATAAAGGTATATAGATTTATATAGTTCTATAGTTTAGGCTATAGTTTTATAAAGAAGGTAAGAGCCTAGGACTTTTTACTTACTCTTTTAAGGTAATTCTCTAGGGAATTAAGGTAAATACTAAAGTCTATAGGGCTTTGCTAATTTTATTAGTATACTTTCTTAAGCTATAAGGTACTTTAGGCATTATAATTTATAAAATCTTAGAGTAGTATAAGAGTCTACTCCTAGAAGCTACCTTAGTTATTAGTAAAGTAATCCTACTCCTCTATAGTCTTTTCGCTAATAAATTAGTCCTATCTTGCCTTATAAACTTAGTCTATATTACTAAGGCCAAAAAGGATTTTCTAGTAGTTATATCAATACTTACGTTTTGCTTTATTAAAGGCATAGTTTAGGTTATTAATCTAGATTTTATGTTTCTATAGGTTAGTAAGGTAAGTAAGCTTTATAATATTCCTAACTTTAACTTTTCCTCTTTTACTATTAGAGAAATTATTATAATATTACTAGCGTTTAGGCAGGTTTTTATATATACTAAGTTACTAAAGTAATTCCTTTTTCTATTCCTAGAGTTATCTAAAGATTTTAAGCTAGGTAATTCGCTTATAAATAGCTTGCTTAGTAGTCTTAAGGTCTTAGCCTATAAATAACTCTGTTAGAGTAAGGCTAGAGCTATTATATAACACTAGAGGTAGTGTTTTAGGAGGTGCTAGACGTGTATTATTCCTTAATTTAGTTATAAATCTTATTATAAGTACTATTTCTACTACTAGGTAGCTAGGGTTAAAGCTTAAGAATTATAAGAGATATTATAGCTAGGTAGTAGTAAAAAGGCATATATTATATTATAAAAGGACTTAAGCTTGCTAAGTAAAAATAGTGCGCGCACGCATTGCTAGATATACTAGCCGCGTGCGCAAGCCCTAGGCATTAGCCAGGGATTCTCCGTGACGTCGCCGGGCAATCCGGCGTGGCCTGTCTTGTGGGGCCGCACCTCACACTTATAATAAACTACCCTCTAATTTTTAATAGTTATAAGCTTACTCTTAATGCTAATTCCTTTGTTTCTCTTTGCTAAAAAGGGTAGATTAGTAAGCTTTAACTTATTAATAAAGATCTAGAGAAGCGCTAGGAGGAATATTATTAATAAAGAGCTTGTAAAGTATATATTACTATAATTTATTAACCTAAAGCTGCCTTTAACCTCTCTTTTATAGTATAAAGGCAAGATCTTATAAATAAGAATATTAAATTCCTTAATAAAAGGCTTTAGTAGTAAATAAATTACCTAGATTAAGGGCTATATTATATTCTAATTAACCTTAAAAGAGCAAATCTCTTTGTTTTTATTAATAAATCCTTTATAAATAATAATGACTTTAGCTCTTAGATTAGATACCTTATTATAATTAGAAATAAGGACTTTAGCAAGGCTTAATTTATAATAAAAGGTAATATTATTACATATAGCTTAATAAAGTGTAAGCGTGTTACACGTAGTGCCCTTGCTTCTAAATTATATAGTATAGTTTAAGGTGCTAATATAGCCTACCTAATTAGTATAACTATTAAAATAATTATAAACTAGCTTAATCTGCCTAAAATTTAATTAATCTTATATATAAATTTAAATTCGCTATATAAATGCCTTATTAAGCTTAGTACTACTAAAGAGAAGTAATTAATAATTAATATTATAGCCCTTTAGTAATTATATAAACATAAAGAAATCTTTAAAATCCGCTAGGTTAATAGTAAAGATAACCTAGCTAATATAATAATAAAGACTTTACTAAACCAAGCGCTTAAGACTCTTATTAATATAAATAAGATTATAATTAGGATAAAAGGTTAGGTAAAAAGAGTGGCATAAGACCTTAGAAAAAGGTTATTATAAGAGTTATTATAAGAAGCATATATACTTTAATCTTTATAATAGTAGCTGCCTTATTAAGATATATAAACCTTAATTTTATAGCCTATAAAGGCCTTTGTTAAGAGTTATAAATCTTAAGTAGTAGCGTTATAATATGTGTAATTATAATAAATTCTATATTCTTTTCTTTAGCTATAACTATAGCGTGTGTGTGTGTTTTAGGGATATTAGGGTTATACTAATTAGTACCTATTATATTGCGATAACTATTACTATTTCCTTTATTACTTTATATAAGAATCTAAT
Organism: Claviceps citrina; assembly: GCA_018360365.1. NCBI lineage: Eukaryota > Fungi > Ascomycota > Sordariomycetes > Hypocreales > Clavicipitaceae > Claviceps > Claviceps citrina. The sequence goes on along the minus strand of SRQA01000075.1, from coordinate 25,687 downwards.
TAAGGGATTAGATTTAATTAGCTAAGTGTTTAATATATTTAGTAGGGAGGTATTAGAGGCTCTTTATATTATGTTAATTTCTAGTATAAAAAGAGAAGAGTGCTAGTGTTAATATTAACGTAACAGGTTAGGTTAATGTGGACCTAGCGTATTCTAATTAGCCACATCTAAGCTGGCCTTAGATAGGTAGCTAGTGCGCTAGTTACATAACCTATAACTTTGCGTATTGCGAAAACTACTAAAAGGCCTCCTACTTAGCTAGCTAGATAGCAATTATTAATAATATTAACTAGAATCTTAGTACTTCCTTTTGCGCGCGCATTGCTTGTTATTTCTTGTACCGTTATTTATTAATTCGCCTGTGTACGAATTAACATTTATAATATAGTAATAAAGAATTATAATATACCTCTAAAAGGATTAAAGTAATCCTTCTTTTTAGTTTTATTTATAAAAACTATTAGTACTTTAGTTTTATGAATTAATTACTTAAGGTTATTAGAATTATTATTATTATTATTATTACCTTTAATATATATAAGGAATTACTACTACTTCTAGTTAGTTAGCTTATTATAGTAGATTTTTAACTAATTCTAATACCTTTATAATACCTTATATTTTTTAGTAAAGTGCTTTATAAACTAGTACTCTTATTTCTTATAAATAAAGTACTAACCTTTATAGTAAAAAGAAAACCCTTAGTATTATTATTAAAAGTTATAATTCTTCTTATAGTAATAGTTAGTGTCGGAATTATCGCACACATTACGGGTCAACCTCGGCACCCTCGGCTTGGCCTGCGGCTCCGCCCGGCTAAGCGAGGATGCACGCAATGTGATTAGCCGCACTACAAACCACCACATGAATATAAGGGGCACGCAAAGTTTAACACGTATAAAAGGAGGCATATAACAGACCCCTTAGATAGCTTCCTCTTAGAAGATATAACTAAATAAAACCCCCTTATATGTACACACCTTTTACCTACGGTTACGTGTAACCTATAGGTATCTTTTACCTATGCTTATCTAATACTAATTAGTGGTTATAGGACTATAAATTAGTAAAGATTGCTATAGGAAAGCTAATTCTATTATTACAGGTTAGCTTAATTCTTTAGGTCCGCCTACAAGATAACTGTCTTATACTAAGGCAATTCTATTATTACAGACTAGCTTATCTACTAAGTTTGTCTATAAGATAGCTACTTTATACTTAAGTAATTCTATTATTATAGGTTAGCTTAATCCTTTAAGCCCGCCTAAAAGATAGCTATTTTATACCCTTGCTAACTACTATGCTCTTCCTCTTTAAAAGAATAACTATAGAAGACCCCTTTATCTAATAATAGACTAATTAATTAATTAGTTAAGATAACAAACTCTAATAATAATAACTCCACAGTAGGAAGTATCCCTAACCTCCCCTAAGCTATAGAACGCTTTAAAGATATTATTAACCCTAATTAGCACGTTAAGAAGACTAATTACCTAATCCCTGCCCTCTGCTTAGAAGAGGAAATTGCTAGCAGAATTGCTTAATTTATCTACAACACAAAAGTAGAAGATATCCGCAGCGAGGCCCTTTAGCTAGAATTTATTAGCAAATTTAGCTAATAGTTAGAAAACACCTATAAGAAACTCCTAGCACCCCTTATAGGCGCCCTCTAAATCTTTCTAGAAAAAAGAGGTATCTACTTTATAAATAATAAAAGCCTAATTACCTAGAAACTTAAGACAATAGCCCTAGCCCTCTTAATGCCTTAACCCCCTAAAGCAGAAGAGACTATAACCTTATAAACCTCTTAAACTACTTAATTATTAATAAAAGAAAGAGGTAGAAGCTGCCTACCCCTTATAAAGATAACTTAAAGCTGCCTTAACTCTCCTACACAAGAAACTATATAAAAGGTCTTACGCTCTCTTAGAAAGATCCCCTCCCTACCCCCTATAATAGCTATAAGAGACTCTAAGCAAGAATACCTACAAGCTTTACAATCTACCTTAATGCCCTCTAATCCCTCTAAGGCATTGCTTCTACCTCTAGAGATACAGAGACCCTCTAGAGGAATATATAAGGAGCCTGTAAGATTAATTAATTTATTAGCAGTAATTACAAAGAAGATTATAAACCTCTATAAGGTTTACTCTAATAATAATAAGTATAGCAAAGACCTCTATAACTTCTTTTATAATAAATATAGTATATTTCTTGCCCTTTATGACTAACTTAATATCCCTAAGGATGCTTTCCACAAGGCCTTCCCTATAATGCTTAAGGGCAACATAGCTATGTATTATAAGGACTATATCTAAGGCCTAGGAATAACCTTTAATAAAATAATATAATCTATTAAAGAACGCTTTAAAACCTAGAATATAGGCTAAGTTTACTAAACAAACCTTAGGACTATTATACTTCGCAAGGTAATAACTAAGAACCCTAAGAAAAGCATAACTAAGGCTCTTAACCTCCTTCCTAACTAGATCCTTAAGATCTATTATAGACTTTAAGGAAGCTATGTTAATAATATAGAGATGTAAAACACCCTTCTTACTGCTATTAATAACATCCCTAAATATAGCTATACTGTCTATAATAGCTACTTAATATATAGAGACCTTACCGCTAAGATCTAGAAATCTATTAGGATTACTAAGAAGAATAAACGCCTTAAACATAGCAGATTCCTTTAGCATAACAAGACTCTAAGATATAAGACTCTATAATTATCACCCGCTTTCTATATTAACCATAAGTTTAGCTAGAGCTACAGCCGCATTCCATAAGGCATGTAATAAAGAAAAACCCTATAATACTATATTTATAGCAAAGAAAGATACTAGTTTATAAAGTATTCCTCTTAAGAGCGTTAAAACGCTAGATCTAATTAGAACCGTCTCCTAATATATTATAACAAGCCTACAGACTAAAAGTAGCAGCAATTCCTTCTTAACATTAAAGGATCACATAATTCTAACCTTAATAGCCTTAACTTAGAAGAGATTTGTAACGTAATCTATAAGACTAAAGTTATAATAGCTACCACTACTATATAGTCCTCCTTAACCCCTTAGAGATAGCCTAACCCTAATACCTTTAATAACAATGCCCCTGCAATATTATAATTCCTTACCCATGCCCTTAAAACCTCTATATTATCTTCTAAAGTGCCTAAAAGCACGGAAATTATTGAATTCCTTCGTCATAAAGCTTTATACCACGCTCTTTCTTAGAGAGATCCCTATGTTAACATTACTACTAACGTTACTAATAATATAATTACTGCTAATTATATAGCAGAATTATATTATTTTAGCAAGATTTTCTATAGCATCCTACTAGATACTAGTGCCTTAAGGGTCTTAATAGCTAGGATGCCCTAGGTTAAGGCTCTGCGGCGCCTAATGCTATAGTTATAGATTAATAAGGCTTAATAATATAAGATTAGCTTTAGAGCAGGAAAAGCCCTCTCTAAAGGCGTCCTTTGCGTGCTAACTATGCTTAGAGATATTAACTTCTATATTCTACCTACTAACACTCCCTTCTTATACTATATTATAAATATAGACTAGATAGGTATAAGGCTAGATAATCTATAGAACATGCTAATCTAAGGGACTAAAGAGGTCCTTATAACCTAATAATAGGGTTACTTATAGTAGCATTTAAAGCCTAAGCTAGCGGTTACCTTCTACCTTACGGAGAAAGAGCTTTATTAGCTTCACTGCTAATTTAGCTACCTCTTTATAGCTCGCCTATTAAAGATCTTAAACTAGGCTAATAAGAAATTTAACCCTCGCCTCCTTACAAAACTCATAAGATTCTATAAGTAATATTAACTTAAGGAGAAGGGACTAGGCAGGTTTAAGTTTACGCTATAAGAGAACTATAACTTTAACTATAAGATCTTTATGGATATCCTTTATATTAATAGTAAGCTAGTCCTTTATATTATTAATACTATAACTGCCTTCTAAGCCGCGTGCTTCTTAGATCTAAAGAAGCAGACCACAAAGGATATTTAGGATACTATTTGATCTTGCTAGATTAATTCGTATCTCAGCCCGCTAGATTAGATATCTTACAATGCTAGAAAGAACTTTATATTAGCGGAATTCTGTTAATACGCCTAATCCCTAGCTATTAACATTAACAAAGTTGCTATTAAATCCCACAATAGTATTAGCAAGGTTAAGAAATATTATAGCCTGCTTTAAAGAGCCTATAACATCCTTAAAGGCAAATTAGAAACCTACTTACTGCCTAATAAGATACTTTAAATAGCTATAAAGGCTATAAACAATTCTGCAGGCCCTAACGGCCTTATACTAACCCTCCTTGTGTTTAGCACGTACCTATGCCTATTACATAACTTACTACCTTCCTTTTCTATTATATAACACACTAAAGCTATCTATAAGGCTATATTTAATGCCCGCAAGGCCATAGCAAAGCGTTAAGTACAAGACGCCCTTGCTCTTTATAATAGACCCATAACCTTTCTAACCTATTATCTCCTACTATAATTAGACATTTAGGTCTAGCATAAGAAAGATAGCTAGCAAGGACCCTTTAAGCTCTTATCCACTAAAGGAGAGACCTACACAGTAGAAATGCCTTATAGCCTAGCCTAATTTAGCATTACATTTGTTAAGCCTTTCCTTTGTAATATATCCCTTAAGGAAGAAGCCCTCTAAATTATTAAACCACTTAATCTTATAGACCTAGAGGCTTATAATAATAATAATATTACTACTTATGCTAATAGTACTAATAAAGGCACTAACTATGCTATACTAACTAACACTAGTAGCAGCCCTCCTACAAAGAGAGGCTATAGAAGGCCTTGTAAGATTAGATTCCTTAACAAAGAGGTCTAATTAACCACAGACCTAGCACCTACTATAATACTAGAGTAGAATAAAGCTATAGAAGGCTTATAAGAGATTATAACCCCTTAGGTAAAGAGAAGCCGCGGACATCTATAAAAGACCCCTCTAATTAATAGAGACTTTACAGAGATTACGTTCTTTAAGGCATTCCTTACGTACAAAGGCATTATAGCCTTCCTCTTTACTAAAGAAGAGGCAGACATAGCCCTAGCAAATAATCTATACTAATAAGGAAAGATCACAACCCTAGGCAAGCCTTTTAAGCTCTCTAACTATAAGGAAATTAAGGCTCTGCTAGCCTATAATGTCTTTTGCTTTAAACCCTTTAACCTATATAAACACAGCGCAGAATATATTTTTAAGAGCTGCCTTATAAGAGAGATTAAGGGCAAAGGCACTAATAAACTATATAAGAAATCCCGCCTTATAATCTAAAGCCATAATAATACTAGTAAAGAGACTATCTTAACGCAATCCCTAATAATCTAACACGCAAGCTAAAGGCTTATTATAGCCCTCGCCCCTTTGCTTAGTAAGAGAGATATTTATATATAGATTTATAATATTATATAAGCATATATATAGTTAAACACTACCCTTAATCACATAATACTAGCGCACCTCCCTAGAGAAATTAAAAACTAGTATCCCTAAGGCATAATTATAGTAGTAATTAGACCCCTCTATAGCATTATAGAAGCTAGCATATATTAGTAGGTAATATACTTTACACACTACTGTGAGAAACTTAGTATAACAATCTCTTTGTATAATCCTTATATGCTTATTACTACTTCTAATAACGCCTTTAGTGTTATAGGCATACAAACAGATAACAACCTTATCCTTAGTAACTAGCCTTTCTCTAACTATAAGGAAGACTAATTAATTAAGGCTAATTTTACCACAAAGCCTAAAGAGAAGCTTACGCTAAATAACACACTCCTCTTTAATAGTTATAAGCTAATACTCTTAATAAATTCTATAATATATTTATAGCAGAAAGGTTAAGCCTCTAAACTTAAGCTAATTAACCCCTCTTTAGAGACTGCCTAGAAGGAATATATAAAGTAAAGAGCCTATAGAGCGTATATTATAATAATATACTAACCTAAAGCTTTATTTAACTTATCTACTACCGCCTAAAAATAGCAACCTAACGCTAATAATATTAAGGCCCTTAACAAGAGGATTAAGTAGCAAATATAGCACATAAACTAAGGATTAATGTATATACTACTTAATCTTATAACTTTAAAGCTCTTTGTCTTTATTAATAGCTCCTTCGCAAATAACTATAATTATAGCTTACAAATTAGGTATATTATCACAATTAGTAACAAAAGCTCCCTTTATAATAACAACACAGAGTTTATGTTTAAAGGCAATATTATTACGTATAGCTCTACAAAGTGCAAGCGCGTTATTTAAAGTATACTAGCTTCTAAGCTCTATAGCATAGTTTAAGGCATTAATATAGCTTACGTAATTAGCATAACCCTAAATATAATCACAACCTAGCTTTCTTTACCTAATATCCCTCTTATCCTTTACACTAACTCTTATTCCCTCTATAAGTGCCTTATTAAGCTTAGCACTATAAAAGAGAAGCGCCTTATAATTAATATTATAGCCCTAAGGTAATTATACAAGCGCCACAAGATCTTTAAGATCTAATAAATCCTTAGGAAGGATAACCTAGCTAATATAATAATAAAGTTATTACTAAATCGTGTACTTAAGGCTCTTATTAATAATAACAAAGTTATAATTTAGCTTAAAGGCTAGGTTTAGCACACGCCATAACCACAGGATTAATCTAATATATAGGATATTATTTAATCTTATAATACTAGAAAACACACTCTTTTTCCTTCTCCTTTTATCTTGTCTTTACATATATAACCCTTTAACCTTTCCTATGTTATTACTATAGAAGAGCTAGAGGACTAGGATTTTTCGCTGCTACTGCTACATTACTTAAGATCTCTATATTTAAATCTACTAGCCGTAGCTGCTATACTTAAGATTTATATATCTTAAGCAGCTCCCTTCTATTATATATAATTATAATAACTTTTATAATAAAAAGAGAGAATTCCTAGTATTAGAATTATTATATATATTATGGGTTAACCTTAGCACCCTTAGCTTAGCCTGCGGCTTTGCCTAGCTAAGCGAGAATGCACGTAATGTAATTAGCTACACTATAAACCACTATATAAATATAGGGGGCACGCAGAGTTTAACACATATAAAAGGAGGCATATAACAGACCCCTTAGATAGCTTCCTCTTAGAAGATATAACTAAATAAAACCCCCTTATGTGTACACACCTTTTACCTATAGTTACGCGTAACCCATAGGTATCTTTTACCTGTGCTCATCTAATAGTTAGTATAATATATAATATTAAAGTTAGCTTTAGCCTTTTTTTAGTAAAATATACTATACTTAATAGTAGTTTTTTTAGCTTACTTTACTTTAATACGCTTTTAAAGCTTTAATATTAAGTCCTTATATATAAAGAAACTATTATAAGCTATAAGGCTATATTTAGGGATATTATTAATAATAGTAAAAAGTATATTTTATATATTATTTTTATTATTTATATAGCCTTTAGTTTTATAGTAAAGGGAGATTATTTTATTAAAGAAAAGGTTAAGAGCCTTAAGTATATTTTTTTAGGGTTTTTTTTATTACCTTATATAAAGTAATTATATAAAAGTTATTATAATAAAGCTAAGTAGTATTAATAGTTTTAAAGTAGTTTTTAATAAATTTAATTATTTAGTTAAAAGTTATACTTTTATTAAGAAGAAAGTCTTTATAATATATTAAAGCCTTACCTTTAAGTATTATAAAAAATACTTTATAAAAAAAGGACTTTAAAAGGTTAATTTATTTATAAAGGGCTTAGAAAGTCTTTAGCTTATTATTAAAGAAGTTATATATTTTTTTACTATACTTATTTTTATTTAAGTAAATCTTATAAAAGTTTATAATTTTCTATAATATTATTACTAAGTTTATTACTAGTAAAGGTTAAATCAAAGGTTAAAGTAGTTTATAAAGCTTATTATAATTAAATTCTAAAGTAATTATATATTCTTACTACTCTTACTAAGGAATTTCTTCCCTAAGTTCCTAGTATAATACTAAATCCTATCTCTAAGCTAGTATAGTTACTAGGCCTAGGGCTAGTCTTTGAGGCTATTATTAAGTAGGTTTTTATTCTAGATTTTAAAGGGGTTTAGTAATTATAAATTTATAATTTAGTTGTTATGGACTAGCCCTATTGCTACTGCTAATAGGCGTCGGAATGCTATTAAAAGATATAAAGAGAAAGGAAGGAAAGGTAATATAAAGACCCTATTATGCTCCCTTTATACTCTTACTACAAATACCCCCCTATTATTATGCATAAGCCCTACGCGTAAGGCAAGGTGTGTATAACTACTAATACACACCTATATTAGCCTTATATTAGGCAAAGCCTAATACTATTATATAGCCTTCTACCCTAGGCAGCAGCCGTGCTGCGCAAACACTACCTGCATAAAAGCGTTAGGTTAGTAAGAAAAAGCTATAGGTAAGTAAATTAATAAACAAAACATCCCTATCGCGTTTATAGTTACTAGGAGATAAGCGTAAACGCTGCTAAGGGAGGTGAGCTAGCCTAGCTAGGATAGGCACTAGACTAGTAAGTTAAGAAAACAGTCTAGGGATAGGTAAGCAGACTAAGACAGAGGGATATAGAACTAAATAGAACTATAAACCCTGCTAGTAGCGTAAATAAGTAATATAGTAAATATAATAAGCATAGTGTAAGCATAATATACTATACTAAATAGCTAGTATAAAAGTAAGATATAAGCTATTAATAGTTACTAGTAATTAGACTATATCTAAGCAACCTGCCTAATATTAGTACCTAGTTAGAGTAAGGCGCTTATATTAGGCACAAGAAGCAAGCTATTAATAGCTAGTATAGCTAGCTAGTATTATAAGAACCTATAGTTATTATTATTCGCGCATAACACCTAGACTAGATAACACTGTATTAGACGCCTATTAGAGGTATAAAAACCTTATTTTATCTGCCCCTAGAGTCCTGCTAACTATCCTCCTTTATCCCCCCTATTATAAAGAGTTTTTAGTTTATTACCTATTACCTCCTTATAAACTTATTATTATTCCTAAGCTTACTTTATATTACTAAATCCTATGCCTAGTTACTTACTATATTATAGCTACCCTAAGGCCTCCCGCTACTATAGTACCTATTACTACTATACTACCTAGGCTATGCCTAGGCGCTATTTCCCCTATATAGCTTCTAGAATATTAATAAGTAGCCCCTACCTGCCCTAGCTACCTATATATACCTATAGCTACTATAGCCTCCCCTAGGCATGCTATACTAGCCCTTATAACTATCTCTTAGTATATAAAGTAATATCTTACCCTTATACTAGTACTAGGCATAAGCCCTAGGTAAGTTTATTATAAAAAAAGACTCTAATAAAAAGGGTAATACTATATTTATAACTATTAACCTGCCCTATATTTAGTATATTCTTATTACTATCTAATTAGGTAAACTAAACTATAAGCATAATCCCTATAAGAAGTTATATAAAAGCTACTAAAAGGGCTACTAAAAATATATATAGGACACGCATATGCTAGCGGCTAATCCCTATATTAGGCATACTATATATGCCCTAATATAAGCTATAGCTAGGGGCCGCGCTATTATTATACTAAAGGTATATTATAAGGGGACCTAGCGAATTTAAATAGTTACTATCTTAACACCTAAATTCCACGCCCTAGGTAATAAATTTACTAACCTATACTACTATGCTAAGTACGCCCTAGTTACTATCTAGACTATTTATAATACCCTTGCTACTACTACACTTACTAATAACGCGCCTATTATAAGAAGTACTACGCCTATACTACCTAGTAATATAGCTACTAACCTATTCCTTATATCCCCTAGCGCCCTTATTTAGGGCATTATATAGCTATTAGTTTAACCCTTTACCTAGCTTAAAAGTATACTATTTATATAAGGGAAGTAAAATACCTAGGCTATAGCTAGCTACTAGTAGTATACTATATAGTTTTTTAGGGCTATGTAAAAGGCTATAAAAAAGTAAATAGTAATACTATAAAGCGTTATATAGCTGCTATAATAATCCTATAGGCCTAGCCTATAGGTAAAGGAATTACTAAACACCCCCTAATACTTCTAACACGCCCTATAAGAGCACATACTAAAGAGCTATTAATATTACTAAAAGAGAGATAAAAGGAATATATAAGTAATCTTAATAGCACTATCCTAAATATAGTATAATACCCCCTCCCCTAACCCTTATAATAATAAGCTACCCCTAGAGTTACTTAGTAACTAATATAAGGTTTACTAAGGTAAGGGAGAAAGAAGGGCAGGTAAGAAAAAGGGGAAAGGAAATAGATTTAAAGTAAGTTAGGCCCTAAGTAGTAAATATATATAGCTTTATAAGAGAACCCTATTTAAAAACCTACTAGGGACTATTATTATACTATATACTACCCTATTCTGCCTTATAGTCTACTAGGGCCTATATGTTTACTAGGTTCTTAAGCAGCTCCTATATTAGTATTAAGTATTTTACTTATTTAATAAGGATATCCTAATAGTGCTTATAGCCTTGTGTGTTATAGGCTACTAATACCTTCTTAACTTAGTATTCCTTATAAAGCTTATTATTCTTATTATTCTACACTTACGTAGGCCTAGGGCATATATTATACTAGGGCTAGCTAGGGAGTAAATTAGTAGTAGCGTGCTTAATAAGATTAATATAAAAGATAGGGTAAATACCCTAAAGTATATTAAGACAAACTATTAGTAGTATAGGGATAGCTATAATATAATACTTAGCTACTACCTAGTCTAGCTTCTTAGAGGGGTAGTTAGTTTTAATATAATAAAGGAAGAGCTATACCTAGTCCTTAACCTAGAACTACTTTATAAAGTAATAGGAGGTAGCTATACTATTCTATTATTATTACTAAGCAAAGGTAATAGCTACCTAGGCTAGCTTAGAAGCCTCCTAAAGTTATAAAGCAAACTAGGCTGCCTATCCTATGCTTATAGTAGCGCTAGGAGTAAGGTTTATAGGAACCTAGACTAGATTAATATTATATCTATAAAGTAGCTAGTTTAAACTAAAGCTAGTAATAAAGAAAGCTTAATTATTAAGCATAAGCTAGTATACTACTAGGTACTTAGGCTAATTAAACTATAAGAAGGAGATATAAAAATATAAGATAGCCTATACCTTCTAGTTAGCCTACTTTATGCCCCTATTAGTCTAGGGGTAGTAGGAGGTAGAAAGTAATTATTTAGTTTTAATAATTAAGTATAAGGTAGTTTAGAACTTACTTAGCTAGTCTAAGCTATAGTTAGTAATAATAAAGGTAGGGAACCTATAAAACCACTACTAGCATATCTTAAACCTCTTTATACATGCCTTAGTAAAGATATTAGTTATAGCCTTAAGCTAGATAAACTTAGAAAGGCAGTCTATAATTACTATAAGAAAAGAGGGATTAAATAGCCCGCGTATAGGCAGGCTTATTATAAAGTTAACTAAGATCTAGGACTAAAAGTGGTTAGGAATAAGGAGGGGTTTTAGGAGGCCCTACTACTGCTAGTAGCTCTTATAGCTACTATAGTAGTAATAATTCTAAATATAGCAAGCAATATCCTAAGATATACCTGCCTAGTAGAACTATTACTAAAAGGTCTAGAAGGTAGTGTTATAACCTAGATAGCCTACTACTAGTAACTTATAGCACTCCTAAATAAGGGTAGTTATTAATAGCTTTTATTAAGGCACCTATATTTAGCTATAAAACTATAGCACCCTATAAGTGCTAACACTATAGTTTATAATTTACTTCCTTATCTTAGCCTTTATAGGGAATTATTATATATTCCTATAAATAGTAGTAAGGTAGTAGTGGTATACTATATTATAAGTAATTACTATATTCTAGAGTGCCTAAAGGTAAGGAGAGGAAAAGACCTAGTTACTAAAGGGTAGCGCTATATTAGTACTAAAGGGGTTAGGGTTACTTATAAAAATAGCCTAGATAAATAAAGGTTAAAGGAGGCAGCTATACTATAGGGTTAGCCCTACCTTATTCTAGCCCTATTAGGAAAGCGTATTAGTATGCTACTAGTGCTACGCGGGTTAGTACTATAGGTAGTAATAATACTATAAGAGTATCTTAGCTTAGTAAGCCTAATGCTTAGTTATAATTTTAGGGGTTATAAAGTACTTAAGGCTCTTATAATTAGTATAGATAGTAAAGGGCTTAGAGACACCCTAGAGCTTAGCTAACTATACCTTAAGGCAGGAGATAATAGCTAGGAGCTCCTTATTATAAATAGTATAGTTTTACTAAAGGGGGGTTAGCTAGGCTAAGTAGTAGGCAATAAGGTACTAAATATTATTTATCTAAAGCTAGAGAAGGCAACTACTAAGGGTAATACTAGAGTAGTTTACCTTAACTATTATATCCTAGTTAGGGTCTTATTAAGCTAGGATTAGGTCTAAGATAAAGAGGCACTTAAGCTTATTAAAAGCATAGGCCTTCTGCTGCCTTTAAATAAAGGGAATACCCTTTTTTATAAGATTATAAAGGGGGTTAGTAACTTAGGAGAAATTTAGAATAAAGTTATAGTAAAAATTCGTAAAACTAAGGAAGCTATGTATACCTTATAGCTTTATTAGGGCTACCTAGTCCTAAATAGCCTAGACCTTAGTAGGGTTAGGGCGCACGCTCTTGCCTGCTATAATAATATACCTAAGGTAGTAGACCTATTAGGTAGCAAAGATAGACTTATTAAGGTTAAGGTAGAGGCCTGCCACCTAAAGGCGGCTAAAAACCACGCAAACCTTCTGTAAATAGTCGCGCCTTAAGCTACTAAAATAAACTAGGATATTATCTAAGTATACTATAACAAAGTTACTAAGGGCATTACTAAGGGCGTTATTAACATAACGCTAGAAAGTAGTAGGCATACCTACTAGGCTAAAGGGGTAGATAAGCTACTTAAATAGCCTAAACTATGTTTAAAATACTATAAAAGCCTTATCCCCCTTAGTAACCTGTAGCTTATAAAAAGCTACCTAAATATTTACCTTAGTAAACTATTATATATAGGCTAGAGAGTAAAGGGTTTCCTTAATAAAAGGCAATAAGTAATAGTCCTACTTTATAATCTTATTAAAAGCATAGTAATTTACATAAAACTACTAGCCCTTGCTAGCCTTCTTAACTAAAAGGACTAGAGTAGCTACTAAAAAAAAGCTAGCTTAAATCTATCCCTTATCTAAGAGCTTTATAAGCTACTACTAGAGTTTAAGTAACTAGTCCTAAGGCATAGAGTATAATAAGCCCTAAGGGAGAGAGGGAAGGAACCTATTAGAAAACTTATAGAGATAAATATAGTAGTCTAAGGTGCTATAATAGGGTAGGAGAGCGTCTGCCTTAGACTTATTAAAGAGATTAGCAAAGTTATAAAGCTTAGCTAGTAGGGCTATATAGGGGTTCTTAGGCTATAACTTAGGCGCGGTAACCTAAAGGATAAATATTAACTTATATAAGCTAGTGCTTATAAACTAAATAATTATATCCTAAAGGCAGTAAGCCTACTTAGCTATAGCTATAAAGGCAGACCTTATTATGCCCTATATAGCCTTGCCTTAGGCGTGACTTAAGGACTCCTATACTACAAGGCCTTTTGCTATACTTACTATTAGCTCCTGCTAAGTAGTATAAAGGGTAATATTATAATATTCTATTTATAGTAGGCTAAAGATTATGTCCTAGGCAAGGCTTAGGACTATATAAAGGCAGATAAATAACTACTAGCTATTAATATTAATTACAGCGTAGGCGAGGTAAGTAATACTAGACTCCCTCTTAAGTGCTTATTATCCCTGCTATTAAACCTTAATAGTAGTCCTTACCTAGCGCCTTAAAGGCAGCTAGACAAGCTTAAGGCCTAGCTATTAAGTAGCAGACTTACTAATAATACTATAGCACTTATAGCTATAGTTAATTAGGGTATTTATAAAGGAGGATAAGTTAAAGAGAATAGAAATAAAAAACACTAGGTAATTTATGTATTTATAAATTTTATTATACTTTATTAACTGTACCTCCTTCTAACTTAAAGTCCGCCACGTAACAAAGCCTAGAAGCCCCTATATAAAACTTACTATAAGGGCTAGTTTTTTCCTATCTTATTGTCATGAATAGGTTAGGGATATTAGAGTGAGAGATTAAGGAAGTCACGGCTTATTCGAAGGTATGTAGCAATAGGTAACGGTCTTAATTCTTGCCCCCCTTTATTTAATCTAGTTAGAGGTCTATGCCTATATAATTATAAGTGTTATATGCCTCTAGTCCTTGCTATAAGTCTAGCGGTTATACTTTGCTATAAGTCTAGCGCTTATACGCGGCAAATAACCTTATTATATAACATAAATCTAATAAAGGCTTGCTTGTGTAAATAGATCCTATTAGCCTAAGGTAACCTTATAGCTTTCTAGTCCTAATAGGGTAACCCTCTCTGCTTGTGACTATCTTAGTTACAGAAGGTTCCCTTTGTGTTGCCTAATTTAAATATTATAAACTAATCTTAAAAATTTTTAATACTTCTAATCTGCGTATATCCTTTGTAATACCTATAATATTACTGCTTCCCTACTTCTAATTCCTTTAAACCTTCTTCCCTCTTATTTCTTAATCTTATTACTATATACTAGCTTTCTTTTAAAGAATTCTTTAATTATATTCCTAAGGGACTTATAGATTTGTGAAGTCACGGCAATGTATCTATATATTCTCTAAGTTATTATAACCTTCCTATTTAATAAGGTACTTTTGTTAGTTTCCCTAATACTTATAAGTAATAATTCCTTTTATAATATATAAAGGATCTTCTCTTGTAAGGAGAGGTACTTACTATATTGCTTTTAGTACGCTCTCTAAATCTCTCTTATATAATTCTAAGTTTAAAATATAAAAGATATTATAAAGTCTTATGCCTTTTAGGAGCTTTATATAGTAAGCTAACCTATAATTTCTAATTAACTTAATAATTTTATAGGGTCCTAAGTACTTTGCTATAAGCTTCTTGCTTAGTTGCTATAAATTAATATTTTTTATAGACAAAAGAATATAGTCTCCTATATTAAATTTTATTAGTATTCTCTTTTAATTATAATACTTAGCTTATATAGCTTATATATATTATAGGAGCTTCTATATCTCTTTGTGTTTGTGTTATAGCTCCGCTCTATATAACTTAGCTTATTTATTTATTATAGTAGTTATTCTCTTTATATATAATAGGCCTCTAGGTGTAAAACCTTAAAGCGCCTTAGCAGGGGATTTATAGAGAGAGCTATAGTAGCTTATATTATATATAAATTACGCTATTAGTAAAAGGTTAACCTAATTAGTTTGTTTAGCGCTAGCAAAGGCTTGTAGATAATGCTTAAGTAATTAGTTTATTTATTTAGTTTAACTATTTATTTAAGGATAGAATACAGTGCTTAGTTAACGCTTAGTTGTAATATTATAGTAGAAGGTTCGCTAGAAAGAGCTTATAAAAGTTGTTCTATGGTTAGTTATAATGCCTTCTAGGATACTATAATCTTTAAAGACTAAATTAATAAAAAGCGTAGCTAAACTATTACTACTTAATTACTTTAATATTAGAATATAAATAGCATACTTTGTAAATTAGTTAACTATTATAAGAATAGCATTATATATCTTAGATCCTAATCCCTTTACTAGTAGAAGTCCTGTAATAAAGTCTATTAATAGCTCTTAAAAGGGTTAGTTTAGTATAAGGAGCATAGTAAGTTTGCTATAAGGTTAATACTACCTTAGCTTTAATACTTAATAATTAAAACAAGTGCAAATGTGTTCTTTAATATCTTTTCTTATGTGTAGCTAGTAGTATTAGTTAGTAATTTAATAAAGCGTTTTGCTAACTCCCTAATGCCCTATAGCTTTATTATTATAAACAAGTATTAAGATCTCTTTATAAAGACCTAATAAAATATATATATAGTCTCTAAAAAGGAGTGTTTTATTTTTATTAATTAACTAACCTAGAGGGCTAGAGACATCCCCTAAGCTTCTAACTAAAGGGTTAGAAATAGCCTTTTTACTATAACCTTAAGGGCTAGAGGCTTCCTCTTAATTTTTTCTTATTTTATTATCTAGAGAGTTAGAGACTTCCCTTATATTTTAAGCTTAAGGGCTATAGGCATTCTCTAAGCTTTAAACAAGCTACTTAGTTTGTAAAATAAAGGCGTCCCCTTGCTATGCCTAGCTTAATTTATTATATATAGCTGCTTTTAAAGGTTTTATAGTATTAGCTCCACGCTATGCAAGACACTAACTAAGGAAGCAAAGTCTAGCTATAAGAGCGCTACTATATTAACTTATTATTAGCATAAGGCTATTAAGTAGGATTAGTATCTATAACTTTAATAATATCTTAAACTATTCTAAAGAGCCGCTTATAAGCATTACTTTCTTAGTAATTACACTATATACTTACTCTTTAAGAGCTATAATATTCTCTAAGCATTTTAAAGAGCTACTTATAAGTATTACTCTCTTAGTAGTTACACTATATACTTACTCTTTAAGGGCTATAGCATCCTCTAAGTATTATAGGCTAAAGACCGCACTAATAATAACTATTTCTTTCTTAGTTAAAGGTAGTTTAAAGCTTAATTACTTTAACTTTACACTAATAAACTTAAATAAAAAATGTAAAGCTTAAGAAGCTCTTATATCTTTAATACTAGTATTATAGTCTAACCTATAAAATAAAGGGTTTGTAAGGTTCTTAACCCCTAGCCTATATTTAATTGTAAAGTTATATAAATTAAGTTTATTAAGGGCTTATACTTGCCTACTAGTAAGCTTAGGCTTTAATATAAGATACTTATAATTAAGATAATCTATAATAACCTAAATAGGTTAGGTACTATAGGCTATATAATATCTCTAATTCTTAAAGGCTTCTTAAATTGCTAGTAGCTTAGCATTAGGAGTTAAATAGTGTACTTTAGCACCTAGTAGCTTCCTTAACACGTATGTAATAGGATGCTATTAGTCTTCTTACTTCTGTGAAAGAATTATGCTAATTACAAAGCATAATATATTAGTCTTTATTCTTAATAGCGTGGCTAGATTAAAATATACTAGAATAAGTGCTATAATAAAGCTTTGCTTAAGTATCTTAAACGCCTTACGCTTACAAGGACCTAATGTAAGTAGCCTTATTGTATTATTCCTTATTAAATTAGTAAGGGGAGCTATAATCTTGCTATATTTGTAAATAAAATAATAGTAAAAGCTAGTAAACCTAAGAAATAATTACATATCTTTAATGCTATAAGGTTCTAGCTAATTTACTACTACTTTAACTTGCTTTAGCTCTATAGTAATTCCTTTTGTTAATACTATATAGCTAAGAAAGTTAACCTTTATAGTTAAGAATTTATATTTCTTAAGGTTAGCGTAGAGCTTCTTTAAACATAGCCTCTCTAAGACTTAGTAAACATACTGCTTATGCTCTGCTAGATTACTACTATAAATTAGAATATTATTAAGGTAAATAATATAAATTAAATTAACAAGCCCTAAGAGGGTATTATTAATAAATTCTTAGAAAGTGGCTAGGGCGTTAATAAGCCTAAAAGGCATTATAAGATATTTATAGTAACTATATTAATAACGGAAGGCAGTCTTCCACTTATCTCCTTTACTAATATAAAGCTAATTATACATGTCTTTTAAGTTAAACTTTGTATAAACCTTAGCTCCCTTTAATTTATTAAGAATCTCTAAGATTAGTAGTATAGGGGCCTAATTCTTTTGTGTAATTTTATTAAGGCCTTTATAATCTACACATAGGCGTAATTTGCCTCCCTTTTTTAGAATAAAGAGAATTAGGGCGCTAGTAGGACTAATTAAATAATATATCTAGCCTCTCTCCTACGCTATTATAAGGTACTCGCAGAGCTCTTCTAGCTCCCTTTCTGCAAGGTTATATATTAAACCCTACAGGGGTTTTTAGTCTCCTTTAATTTTAATTAAATGCATGTAACCTTCTAAGGAGGGCAATAAAGCTGCCTTTTTAAGGTTAAACACATCCGCAAAATCTATATAATACTTAGGTAGCTTCTTTATAGGTGTCTTGCTGCTTGGTTTCTTCTTAGGTGTACTTAGGTCTTTAGGGTCTATTCCTTTTAAGAAGCTAGCGCTAAGCACTAGTATTATAAATAACTCTTTTATCTCTTTACATAGTTGCTTTATTAACGTAATAACTTTAATATGTTATCTTATAATAAGGAAAATCCACTCTTATATATACTATAATAATACACGTAGATCTTTATTTCTAAACTAATTTATTCCTAGAAGAAGGTCTTCTAAAGTCTTAGCTATATAGCAGCTTATATAACAGATCTTTTTATAACCTATGCTATTAAATACTTTATAGAGTATATTAAGTATGCTATAGTGTTCTAGTAGCGCATTTGCTAATTCTATTAGCAAATCACTCCTTCTTACCTTTTTTTAATCTGTTTTTGTTAGTAACTTAGGATAAATAATAGAATAAGTAGCACTAGTGTTAGCTAGCGCTAACTTTACTATAACCTAGCGGTTTCCTAGCCTTAGGGACGCTTTAATATAAAATCTTATATTAGTCCCTAAAGCTAGGGCGCTTTCCTAGGCATAAGGCTTTTTCTCCTTTATATTAAGTCTAGTAGTATTTAGATAGGTCGCTAGATTAAAGCAATTACTTCTATGCGTGGCAGTAGTGTGGCTGCTTTTCTTATAAATACTATAGTTAGGTTCTAGGCAATTTAGTCTTGTATAGCCCTTCTTTTTATACTTATAATATATAGCCTCCTTTTCCTAGCTTTACTATAAAGTACTTAGTTAGTTACTACTCTTTTCCTTTAGGTTTAGTAAAGTTTCTCTTTCTAAAGAGTCTGCCTAAGTTTTCCTCTTATTATACCTAAAAGAATTATTATAGTTACCTTTATTACTATTAGATTTGTAATAGGAGATGTATTTACTAATAAGTTTATACTAATCCACTGCTTATACGCTGCTAATTAGATATGTCTTTAAGCTGTGGTTAAGGCCTGTTTAAAAAAGGCCTATCTTATTCTTTATATTTAATTAAGAAGGGAGTTTAGCGTAGGTTTATTCTTATTTTTTAAGGAATTTTTTAAAGTTAGTATAATCCGCTTATTTAAAGCTAACAAGCTTTAACTATATGCTAAGGGAATAGCTCTCTTAATTATCTAGGCCTCCTTTAAGCTAGTTATAAAAGTTAGTTTATAAAAGGGGATTTTTAATATAATTCTTACGAATTTTTTCTTCTATAGCCTAACGTTACTTTATAGTACTAGTAAGGCAGGTGCTAGTATACAGGACCTTTGTAAAGTTAGTAGCAAATTAATAAGGATTTATTATAAATTATGCTTTATAGTTACTAATAAAAGTCTTTAATTAGAAGGCATTCTAGCTACTATAAGAAGGCTACTTAAGAGAAGCTTATATAAAGGTTTACTACGGATAATACATAGCAGGTATAATAGGAGCTATAAATATATTCTCCTCTAGTAATTCTCTATTATTAATATTATATATAAGTTCTTAGAGTTTTTAAAGTTACTACTTCTTCCTTGCTTAATTAATATACTCTTAGAGCGCTAAGATTTTAGTATTATAATTATTACTAATAGGGGTATCTTCTATAGCTACTATAGGCTCTTACTAACTAGAGGGTGTAATAAGTTATGGTAGTAATCTAGATATAATACTAGCTCTAGGCATAGCTACAGGTCTTTGCGTAGATTTAGTGCCTTCTCTAGCGACTTTGCTACTATTATATGTTAAGTTATAAGTCTAAACTATAATAACTTTCTTAATTTAATAGTCTAATATAAATAAAAAAATTAAAATTATTATAAATAGGTTAGGGATATTAGAGTAAGAGATTAAGGAAGTTATAGCTTATTTAAAGGTATGTAGTAATAGGTAATAGTCTTAATTCTTACCCCCCTCTATTTAATCTAGTTAGAGGTCTGTGCCTATATAATTATAAGTATTATATGCCTCTAGTCCTTGCTATAAGTCTAGTAGTTATACCTTGCTATAAGTCTAGCGCTTATACGCAGCAAATAACCTTATTATATAACGCGAATCTAACAGAGGCTTGCTCGTGCAAATGGATCCTGTTGGCCTGAGGCAACCTCGTGGCTTTCTGGTCCTGACACTTATCCTCCTCCTCCTCCTTATACTTATAGTTATTAGCCTTAGTAATAGCCTACTAAATACAGACCTTAGGCTAAAAAAGGAGAAGGAGGGAGTAGTTATAAGCTATATAACCTATCTCCCTATAGTGTAAGCAAGCACTAGACTCCTAGTAATATATTATCTCCTAGTTAGTTGCTTACTTAGCTTACGCTTAAGCAAAGAGCAAGGCTATATCCTTAGCCTTTAGCTTCTTCTTTTTCCTGCCCTTGCCCTAGGTTTCTATAGTATTTACCCTAGATATAGCTATATCCCCTTTATAGTTAGTAATATAATAATGCTAGGCTAGAGGATTTATTAAACACTTAGTGTAGAAGTAATTCTTAAGTATAAAGGTCTTAAGGTCTAGGGTAATATTATAATATTACTTTATAGTAGTATTATAGCTATTATAGGAGATGCTATAGCTAATATATATACTATGTATTTACTTATTAAGTATATAGTATAGCTTAGTAAGACAAACCTTATTATCCTAGCTTATACTACTAGTAAGGGAGAGTTTTTACTTAAAGTAAATAAAGAAGGCAAAGAAGGATTTATTACTAGCTTGCTTTATTTAGTTAAGTTTAGTAAGGGCTATCTTATAATAATAAGGGTTAAAGTAAAGCTTAGAGAGATAGTCTAGAAAAGCAGCTAGGTTATAGTAGATAAGATTACCCTTCTTAAAGAATAAGGTAACCTTAGCCTAAATAAAGGATAAGAGGTTCTAGTAAATAAATATCTACTAGTTTATAGTAAAACTAATAAAGTTATAATTTGCTTATAGCTTATATACTATAAAGAAGCGCTAGGCATTAAAGGTAAATTATTTGCTATTATAAGGAAAGCTTATTAGAATTAGCTTATAGTAAACTAGGAGTGTAGTAAGAGGTAAAGAAAGGTTAGTTACCCTAGAAGGGAGGGTTATATTAGTAGGTAAGGGAAGGGATATAGCTAAGGTAGTAGTAGTAGTAAATTAGATTATATAGTTAGCAGTAGCTTATATAGCCTAAATTACTACTATAGTAGTGTCTTCCTGCTCCTATGTAGTATTAAGGCGTTATTATATAGCTATAAGAGTGTTATCTTATGTAGTTAGGGTTATATTAATATAGTTAAGAATTACTATTATATCTTTTACTATAAGAGAAGCAGGTCTGTTAGCCTATATGTTTGTATTTATATTTAAAGGCATATTAATTGTTTTAGTAGCTAAAAAAAACATAAGGCTAGAGAATATCTTTTAAATATTATAAACTAGCTTTATTACTACTACTAATAGGCATTAGAATGCTATTAAAAGATATAAAGAGAAAGGAAAGAAAGGTAACATAAAGACCCTATTATGCCCCCTTTATACCCTTACTATAGATACCCCTCTGTTATTATATATAAGCCCTACGCGCAAGGCGAGGTGCGCACAACCACTAATGCGCACCCGCATTAGCCCTATATTAGGCAAAGCCTAATACCATCACATTAGTTTATTAATAATAAAGCTATAACTTAGCTTATAAGGTATAAGGCTATAACCTGGCCTAGGAAAGGGTATAGTAGCTATAATATCTTAACCTAAGCTATAAAAAGGTTTATAAGATTTTTCATTAAATTTAAGTAAGCTTAGGGAAGCTAATTATTATATTAGCTTTTATTCTAGGTTTTATAAAAACTTATAAACTATTATATTTAGTTTATATAAGCTTTTAGCTAGGCTAGAAGAATTAATATAGCTTTCTTAGTAGTAATAATTCTTTAGGTTTTATAAAAACCTATAGTTACTTATAGGTTTATTACTTATTATTAAATATAATATTACTAGCTAGTATTAAGGGAATTTAGAAAGTTTAATTTTATAAGATAAAAGAGAAAGTTTTTTATAATTTTACTAATTTATAAGTTAAGCTATAAAAGGTATTAATAGTAAAAATATTAAAAAAAAAAAGAAAAGAGGATTTTTTAAGTATAAAAATAAGGGAATAAATAATTTTTTAGTACTACTAATTATTATAATAAAAAAAGTAAATCCTAAAGCTACTAGTATAAAGTATTATATTATAAGAAAGCTTAGTTACTATATTTATTAGTTATAAAGTATAATTATAATTTTAAAGTATATAATAATTCCCTCTTAAAATCTCTTAGCTACTTTACTATATAAATGTTATGAATAGGTTAGGGATATTAGAGTGAAAGATTAAGGAAGTCACGGCTTATTCAAAGGTATGTAGCAATAGGTAATAGTCTTAATTCTTGCCCCTTTCTATCTAATCTAGTTAGAGGTCTGTGCCTATATAATTATAAGTATTATATACCTCTAGGTTCTTGCTATAAGTCTAGTGGTTATACGTAGCAAATAACCTTATTATATAACGCAAGTCTAATAGAGGCTTGCTTATATAAATAGATCCTATTAGCCTAAGGTAACCTTATAGCTTTCTAGTCCTAATAGGGTAACCCTCTCTACTTGCGACTGTCTTAGTTATAGAAGGTTCCCTTTATATTACCTAATTTAAATATTATAAAACAATCCTAAAAATTTTTAATGCTTTCAATTTATATATACCCCTTATAATACCTGCGATATTACTACTTCCTTACTTTTAATTTCTCTAAACCTTCTTTCCTCTTATTTCTTAATCTTATTACTATATACTAGCTTTCTTTTAAAGAATTCTTTAATTATATTCCTAAGGGACTTATAGATTTATAAAGTTATAGTAATATATTTATATATTCTCTAAGTTATTATAACCTTCTTATTTAATAAAGTACTTTTATTAGTTTCCCTAATACTTATAGGTAATAGTTTCTTTTATAATATATAAAGGATCTTCTCCTATAAGGAAAGGTACTTACTATATTACTTTTAGTATACTCTTTAGATCTCCCTTATATAATTCTAGGTTTAAAATATAAAAGATATTATAAAGTCTAGTGCCTTATAAGAGCTTTATATAGTAAGCTAACCTATAATTTCTAATTAACTTAATAATTTTATAAGGTCCTAAGTACTTTACTATAAGCTTCTTACTTAGTTATTATAAATTAATATTTTTTATAAATAAAAGAATATAGTCTCTTATATTAAATTTTATTAGTATTCTTTTTTAATTATAATACTTAGCTTATATAGCTTATATATATTATAAGAGCTTTTGTGTTTTTTTGTGTTTATATTATAGCTTTGCTTTATATAACTTAGCTTATTTATTTATTATAGTAGTTATTCTCTTTATATATAATAGGCCTCTAGGTGTAAAACCTTAAAGTGCCTTAGTAAGGGATTTGTAAAGAGAGCTATAGTAGCTTATATTATATATAAATTATACTATTAGTAAAAGGTTAACCTAATTAGTTTGTTTAGCGCTACTAAAAGCCTATAAATAATACTTAAGTAATTAGTTTATTTATTTAGTCTAACTATTTATTTAAGGGTAGAATATAATACTTAGTTAATGCTTAGTTATAATATTATAATAAAAGGTTTACTAGAAAGAGCTTATAAAAGTTATTTTATAGTTAGTTATAATACCTTCTAAGATATTATAATCTTTAAAAACTAAATTAATAAAAAGTGTAGCTAGACTATTACTACTTAATTACTTTAATATTAGCATATAAATAGTATACTTTATAAATTAGTTAATTATTATAAAAATAGTATTATATATTTTAGATCCTAATTCCTTTACTAGGGGAAGTCTTATAATAAAGTTTATTAATAGCTTTTAGAAGGGTTAGTCTAGTATAGGGAGTATAGTAAGTTTATTATAAGGTTAATACTACCTTAGCTTTAATACTTAATAATTAAAATAAGTACAAATATACTCTTTAATATCTTTTTTTATACGCAGCTAGTAGTATTATTTAGTAATTTAATAAAGCGTTTTACTAACTCCCTAATACCTTATAGCTTTATTATTATAAATAAGCATTAAGATTTTTTTATAAAGACCTAATAGAATATATATATAGTCTTTAAAAAGGAGTGTTTTATTTTTATTAATTAACTAACCTAAAGGGCTATAGGTATCCCCTAAGCTTTTAACTAGAGGGTTAGAGATAGCCTCTTTACTATAACCTTAAGGGCTAGAGGTATTCTCTTAGTCTTTTCTTATTTTATTATCTAAAGGGTTAAAGACTTTCCCTATATTTTAAACTTAAGGGCTATAAGTATTCTCTAAGCTTGAAATAAGCTACTTAGTTTGTAAGATAAAGGCGTCCCCTTACTATGCCTAGCTTAATTTATTATATATAGCTACTTTTAGAGGTTTTATAGTATTAGCTTTATACTATATAAGACGCTAACTAAGGAAGTAAAGTTTAGCTATAAAAGCGCTACTATATTAACTTATTATTAGTATAAGGCTATTAAGTAAGATTAGTATTTATAACTATAATAATATTTTAAACTATTTTAAAAAGCTACTTATAAGCATTACTCTCTTAGTAATTATACTATATACTTACTCTTTAAGGGCTATAGTATTCTCTAAGTATTTTAGAGAGCTACTTATAAGTATTACTTTCTTAGTAATTATACTATATACTGTTACGGTCTAGAAGGGACCTCTACAAATACGTGGGTACCCTTACTATAAAGGAGGGATTTAGCTAGACTTAGGTAGACATTAATTAATTATACACTTACACACACTACGTACACTTTAGCACTTATTATAACTAAGGTGTAAGGTGTACTACCCTTTATAACCTTTATAACAAAGTCCTACCTAACTAGTGGACTTCCCCCTTATATATAAGGGAACTAATATATAATAAGTAGTAGCAATTATTATTTCTTTTGTCTGCCCTAGGCGCTTGTTATAAATAGGTTAGGGATATTAGAGTGAGAGATTAAGGAAGTCACGGCTTATTCGAAGGTATGTAGCAATAGGTAATGGTCTTAATTCTTGCCCCCTTCTATCTAATTTAGTTAGAGGTCTGTGCCTATATAATTATAAGTATTATATGCCTCTAGTCCTTGCTATAAGTCTAGCGGTTATACCTTGCTATAAGTCTAGCGCTTATATATAGTAAATAACCTTATTATATAACGCAAATCTAACAGAGGCTTGCTTATGTAAATAAATCCTATTAGCCTAAGGTAACCTTATAGCTTTCTAGTCCTAATAGGGTAACCCTCTTCGCTTACAACTGTCTTAGTTATAGAAGGTTCCCTTTATGTCGCCTAATTTAAATATTATAAACTAATCTTAAAAATTTTTAATACTTCTAATCTGTGTATATCCTTTGTAATACCTATAATATTACTACTTCCCTACTTTTAATTCCTTTAAACCTTCTTCCCCCTTATTTTTTAATCTTATTATTATATACTAGCTTCCTCTTAAAGAAT
>SRQA01000749.1:0-16924 GCA_018360365.1 Claviceps citrina | reverse complement strand
GTTATTCTCTTTATATATAATAGGCCTCTAGGTGTAAAACCTTAAAGCGCCTTAGCAGGGGATTTGCAAAGAGAGCTATAGTAGCTTATATTATATATAAATTATACTATTAGTAAAAGGTTAACCTAATTAGTTTGTTTAGCGCTAGTAAAGGCTTGTAAATAATGCTTAAGTAATTAGTTTATTTATTTAGTCTAACCGTCTGTTTAAGGATAGAATATAGTGCTTAGTTAACGCTTAGTTATAACGTTATAGTAGAAGGTTTGCTAGAAAGAGCTTATAAAAGTTATTCTACAGTTAGTTATAATACCTTCTAGGATACTATAATCTTTAAAAACTAAATTAATAAAAAGCATAGCTAAACTATTACTACTTAATCGCTTTAATATTAGCATATAAATAGTATACTTTATAAATTAATTAACTATTATAAGGATAGCATTATATATCTTAGATCCTAATCCCTTTACTAGTGGAAGTCCTATAATAAAGTCTATTAATAGCTCTTAGAAGGGTTAGTCTAGTACAGGGAGCGTAGCAAGTTTGCTATAAGGTTAATGCTGCCTTAGCTTTAATACTTAATAATTAAAATAAGTGTAAACGTGTTCTTTAATATCTTTTCTTATACGCAGCTAGTAGTATTAGTTAGCAATTTAATAGAGTATTTTGCTAACTCCCTAATGCCCTGCGGCTTTATTATTATAAACTAGCATTAAGATCTCTTTATAAAGACCTAATAGAATATATATATAGTCTCTAAAAAGGAGTGTTTTATTTTTATTAATTAACTAACCTAGAGGGCTAGAGGCATCCCCTAAGCTTCTAACTAAAGGGTTAGAGATAGCCTCTTTACTATAACCTTAAGGGCTAGAGGCTTCCTCTTAATCTTTTCTTATTTTACTATCTAAAGGGTTAGAGACTTCCCCTATATTTTAAGCTTAAGGGCTATAGGCATTCTCTAAGCTTTAAATAAGCTACTTAGTTTGCAAGACAAAGGCGTCCCCTTGCTACGCCTAGCTTAATTTATTATATATAGCCGCTTTTAGAGGTTTTATAGTATTAGCTCCACGCTGTGCGAGATGCTAACTAAGGAAGCAAAGTCTAGCTATAAGAGCGCTACTATATTAACTTATTATTAGCACAAGGCTATTAAGCGGGATTAGTATCTATAACTCTAATAATATCTTAAACTATTTTAAAGAGCCGCTTATAAGCGTTACTCTCTTAGTAGTTATATTATATACTTACTCTTTAAGGGCTATAGTATTCTCTAAGTATTTTAGAGAGCCACTTATAAGCGTTACTCTCTTAGTAGTTATACTATATACTTACTCTTTAAAGGCTATAGCATCCTCTAAGCATTATAGGCTAAAGACTATACTAATAGTAACTATTTCTTTCTTAGTTAAAGGTAGTTTAAAGCTTAATTACTTTAACTCCACACTAATAAACTTAGATAAAAAATATAAAGCTTAAGAAGCTTCTATGTCTTTAATACTAGTATTATAGTCTAACCTATAAGACAAAGGGTCTGCAGGGTTCTTAACCCCTGGCCTATATTTAATTATAAAGTTATATAAATTAAGTTTATTAAAGGCTTATACTTACCTACTAGTAAGCTTAGGCTTTAACGCAAGATACTTATAATTAAGATAATCTATAATAACCTAAATAGGTTAGGTACTATAGGCTATATAATATCTCTAATTCTTAAAGGCTTCTTAAATTACTAGTAGCTTAGTATTAGGAGTTAAATAGTATACTTTAGTACCTAGTAGCTTTCTTAACGCGTATATAATAGGATGCTATTAGTCTTCTTGCTTCTATAAAAGAATTATGCTAATCGTAAAGCATAATGTATTAGTCTTTATTCTTAATAGTGTAGCTAGATTAAAATATACTAGAATAGGTGCTATAACAAAGCTTTGCTTAAGCATCTTAAACGCCTTGCGCTCGCGGGGACCTAACGTAAGTAGCCTTATTATATTATTCCTTATTAAATTAGTAAGGGGAGCTATAATCTTGCTATATTTATAAATAAAATAATAGTAAAAGCTAGTAAACCTAAGAAATAATTACATATCTTTAATACTATAAGGTTCTAGCTAATTTACTACTGTTTTAACTTACTCTAGCTCTATAGCAATTCCTTCTATTAATATTATATAGCTAAGAAAGTTAACCTTTATAGTTAAGAATTCACACTTCTTAAGGTTAGCGTAGAGCTTCTTTAAATATAGCCTCTCTAAGACTTAGCAAACATACTACTTATGCTTTACTAAATTACTACTATAAATTAGAATATTATTAAGGTAAATAATGTAAATTAAATTAATAAGCCCTAAGAGGGTGTTATTAATAAATTCTTAGAAAGTAGCTAGGGCATTAATAAGCCTAAAAGGTATCACAAGATATTTATAGTAACTATATTAATAATAGAAGGCAGTCTTCTACTTATCTCCTTTGCTAATATAAAGCCAATTATATGCGTCTTTTAAGTTAAACTTTATATAGACCTTAGCTTCCTTTAATCTGTTAAGAATCTCTAAGATTAGTAGTATAGGGGCCTGATTCTTTTGTGTAATTTTATTAAGGCCTTTATAATCTACATATAAGTATAATTTGCCTCCCTTTTTCGGAATAAAGAGAATTAGGGCGCTAGCGGGACTAATTAAATAACGTATCTAGCCTCTCTCCTGCGCTATCACAAGGTACTTGCGAAGCTCTTCTAGCTCCCTTTCTACAAGGTTATATATTAGACCCTACAGGGGTCTTTAGTCTCCTTTAATTTTAATTAAATATATATAACCTTCTAAGGAGGGCAATAAAGCTGCCTTTTTAAGGTTAAACACGTCCGCAAAATTTACATAACACTTAGGCAGCTTCTTCGCGGGTGTCTCGCTGCTTGGTTTCTTCTTAGGTGTACTTAGGTCTTTAGGGTCTGTTTCTTTTAGGAATCTAGCGCTAAGCACTAGTATTATAAATAACTCTTTTATCTCTTTATGTAGTTGCTTTATTAACGCAATAACTTTAACGTGTTATCTTATAATAGGGAAAATCTATTCTTATATGTACTATAATAACACATATAAATCTTTATTTTTAAACTAATCTATTCCTAGGAGAAGGTCTTCTAAAGTCTTAGCTATATAGCAGCTTATATAACAGATCTTTTCGCAACCTATGCTATTAAATACTTTACAAAGTATATTAAGTATGCTATAGTGTTCTAGTAGTGTATTTGCTAATTCTATTAGTAAATTACTCCTTCTTACCTTTTTCTAATCTATCTCTATTAGTAACTTAGGATAAATAATAGAATAAGTAGCACTAGTGTTAGCTAGCGCTAACTTTGCTATAACCTAGTAGTTTCCTAGCCTTAGGGACGCTTTAATACAAAATCTTATGTTAGTCCCTAAAGCTAGGGTGCTTTCCTAGGCGTAAGGCTTTTTCTCCTTTGTATTAGGTCTAGTAGTTTTTAGATAGGTTACTAGATTAAAGCGGTTACTTCTATGCGTGGCAGTAGTGTGGCTGCTTTTCTTACAAATACTATAGTTAGGTTCTAGGTAATTTAGTCTTATATAGCCCTTCTTTTTATACTTATAATATATAGCCTTCTTTTCCTAGCTTTGCTACAAAGTACTTAGTTAGTTATTACTCTTTCCTTTTAGGTTTAGTAAAGTTTCTCTCTCTAAAAAGTCTGCCTAAGTTTTCCTCTTATTATACCTAGAAGAATTATTATAGTTGCCTCTATTACTATTAGATTTATAATAGGAGATGTATTTACTAATAAGTTTATACTAATCTACTACTTGTATGCTACTAATTAGATATATCTTTAAGCTGCGGTTAAGGCCTGTTTAAAAAAGGCCTATTTTGTTCTCTATGTTTAATTAAGAAGGGAGTTTAGCATAGGTTTGTTCCTATTTTTTAAGGAATCTTTTAAAGTTAGTATAATCCGCTTGTTTAAAGCTAATAAGCTTTAACTATGTGCTAAGGGAACAGCTCTCTTAATTATCTAGGCCTCCTTTAAGCTAGTTATAAAAGTTAGTTTATAAGAGGGGATTTTTAATGTGATTTTTGTACATTTTTTCTCCTGTAGCCTAACATCGCTTTGTAGTACTAGTAAGGCAGGTGCTAGCATATAGGACCTTTGCGAAGTTAATAGCGAATTAATAAGGATTTATTATAAATTATGCTTTGTAGTTACTAATAAAAGTTTTTAATTAAAGGGCATTCTAATTACTATAAGAAGGCTGCTTAAGAGGAGCTTATGCGAAGGTTTGCTACAGATAATACATAGTAAGTGCGATAGGAGCTACAGATATATTCTCCTTTAGTAATTCTTTATTATTAATATTACGTATAAGTTCTTAGAGTTTTTAAAGTTACTACTTTTTCCTTACTTAATTAATGCGCTCTTAAAGTGCTAAGATTTTAGTATTATAATTATTACTAATAAGGGTGTCTTTTATAGCTACTATAGGCTCTTACTAACTAAAGGGTGTAATAGGTTGTGGTAGTAATCTAGATATAATGCTAGCTCTAGGCATAGCTACAGGTCTTTACGTAGATTTAGTGCTTTCTCTAGCGACTTTACTGCTATTATGCGTTAAGTTACAAGTCTAAACTATAATAACTTTCTTAATCTAATAGTCTAATATAAACAAAAGAATTAAAATTATTATAAATAGGTTAGGGATATTAGAGTAAGAGATTAAGGAAGTTACGGCTTATTTAAAGGTATGTAATAATAAGTAATAGTCTTAATTCTTGCCCCCTTCTATCTAATCTAGTTAAAGGTCTGTGCCTATATAATCACAAGTATTATATGCCTCTGGTCCTTACTATAAGTCTAGCGGTTATACCTTGCTATAAGTCTAGCGCTTATACGCGGCGAATAACCTTGTTATATAACACGAATCTAACAGAGGCTTGCTCGTGCAAATGGATCCTGTTAGCCTGAGGCAACCTCGTGGCTTTCTGGTCCTAACAGTATTCTAGTAGCGTATTTGCTAATTCTATTAGTAAATTACTCCTTCTTACCTTTTTCTAATCTATCTTTGTTAGTAACTTAGAATAAATAATAAAATAAGTAACACTAGTGTTAGCTAGCGCTAATTTTACTATAACCTAGTAGTTTCCTAGCCTTAGGGATGTGAGAGACGTCATGGCTAGGCAGTAGCGAAAAGGTGTATATCGTATTATAAAAGGACTTAAGCTTGCTAAGCAAGAATAGTGCGCGCACGTGTTGCTAGATATACTAGCCGCGTACGCAAGCCCTAGGCATTAGCTAGGGATTCTCTGTAACATCGCTAGGCAATCTAGCGTGGCCTGTCTTATAGGGCCGCACCTTATAATTACCCCCCTACTTTTAGGCCAGGCTTCTAAATAGCCTTACTAGCTGTCTAACACCTCCTTGCTAGTTGCTATCCCGCGGCATTATAATAAATAATAATAATAATACAATGCGTTAGATTACCTAGCACATAATACATAGGTATAAAGTCTGCCCTCTTTTTGTTAGGGGTTAATCTAGGGATACTAGAGTGAGAGACGCAAGGAGGTCACGGTGAACTAGAAGGTAGGTCGCGATGCATAACTATATTAATTCTTGCCCCCTATCTATGTGTAGCAGAGGCCTCTAGCATATATATTATAGGTTATATGCTCTTAGCTAGGGCGCCGGTTAGGCGCTATAAGCTAGCACGCTTATGTATTATTCTTATTAGCCTAAGGTAACCTCTTTAGCCCTTTAGTCCTAATAGGGTAACCCTCTTTGCTAGTAACTGCCTTAGTCATAGAAGAGTTGCCTTGCCCTTAACTATTTAATTTAAAACCCTAAAATCTATTATTTCTATAGCTCTATTCCCCTAGCTAAAGGCAATATTATAGTTTCTTATTTATGCCCTAAATAGTTGCTTTATAGTCCTAGTAGACTTACTACTTTAATCCTATAATAAATAATCCACTACTAATATTATTACTTAGTTAGGTTAAATATCCTACTTAATTATTACTATAGCCTTTTACTTATGCTCTTTATAGTTACTTTATAATTATAGCAGTATTACTACTCTTGTTCCTATTAATTTATATATTATTATAGAATTAGTTTTCCTGCTATAGTCTTCTACTTATACTCTTTATAGGCATTGCGTAGTCTTTATAGTCTTGCTGCTTTGTTCTTATCTAGCTATATATTTATAATAACTAAGGGTTAAAGTAAACTTAACGTAAGAAGTTATCTAATTAGCTACTTAGCTAAGCTTAAATTTACTACCCTCTTCTAAGGGATAAAACCCTTAAATTCCCCTTAAGCTTTATAGCTCTTTTCTTCCTTCTTTTATTATTATTATTAGTAATATAAGTGCCTTGCTGCTAGCATAAAACTTACTATAACTCTTCTTTTTGCTTTCTAATAACTTATAGGCTAATATAATATTATAGTATAGAAAAAATTCCTTGCCTACTACTAACTATAAATTTTAGAATTTGCTATGTTTTTAAGTGCTCTGCCTACTAACGCTACTATAACTATGCCTATAAAGCGTATTATAGTTATAGCTAAGCCTAGGTAAGTCTTTCTTATTATACTATTAAATATGCTACTAATTCTCTTTAAGTTATTACTACTATTACTATAGTTGCTTAATCTATAACTAGGTACTATTCCCTTAAAAACGCAAGGCGCCTAGCGCCTATAAAGAGATAATCTAGCTTCTAACTAATCCCCCTAGTTATATAGCTAAAGGTAGGAGTAAGTTTACGCTTTACTATAGCGTATTTACTACTCTTTTATTATATTACTAATACCTAACTTCTCTAGGATTTATAAAATATATTTACTATGCTACTTTAAATAAGTAGTGCGAAATAGTAAGTTTTAATTACTTATTATACTATAATATTATTACTAATAAACTTTAAGATATTTATAACTACTTTAATAGTCTTTAATAATTTATATTATACTATTATATTATAGTAGAAAGCGCTAAAGGAGACTTAGCCTTCCTAGGAGAAAGTAACTATAAGTGCTATTTAACTTTATTACTTATTTATTACTAATAACTTATTTAGGATATTTATAACTAGAAACAGCTACTCTAGTTATATATTATATATACTAGTAGTAGCAAGAAGAAGCGTTACGCCTAATCTGCTATAGCAGATACTATATATCTTCTATCTCTCTATAGGTGTATTACTAGGCATACTACTAATTAATATAGGCTACTACTACTAAGATAGAGCATAAGAAAGAGGTAATACTTATTTATAAATAACTTGCTTATATATATTAAACTAATTACTTCTTAGGTAAGCTTTTAGTGTATTTTAGTAGTGTATAACATAAAGGTCTAGCAGGATATTACAAACTGCCTGCGTATTCTAGTAGTGTAATTTGTAGGTATTGCTTACTATCTGCTAGCCTTATAAGCTATCTACTAATTTGTATTAATAGGCAAGCGTAAATACTATACCTACTTCTAATACTAGTATACTACTACTCCCTTACTTACTAGACTTTATAGAAAAAAGGGTTATAAGGGATATTATAAAGGATGTTCTAACTAATAAAGATAATAAATAGCTTAGATATAGCGTGTGCGCTATATATGCTTTTGCTTGTTTATTACTTAGATAAGGGAGAAAAATTTACTTAGTTACTTAATAATTCCTTAATACTATAGCTACTTAGTAGCTTCTTTATATAATATTCCCTACTTATGCTCCTTTAAATACTATAAGCTTATAAATATAAAAGATATTATAAAGTCTTACGCCTTATAGGAGGCGTAAGCAGCGCAAAGTGTGATTATAGTAATTATACTTAGCTTGCACGTCTCGAAGACGCTTCTGCATTCCTTTGTGTTCGCGTAGGTCTGTCTGTTTTAATTATATAGTACGTTATGCTTTAATTAGTTATAACACCCTCTAATATAGAAAGTCTTGCGTATTCGGCGCGTGGTTGCAATGCGATAGCAAAAGGTTTAATAAGGAAAGCTTGTGTGTTATGCTCTTTGTTATAGCACTCTTAAAGGTAAAGAGACCCTTGCATTATTAACGTATAGTTATAATATAATAGCAAAAGGTTTAATAAGGAAAGCTTATATATTATGCTATTTATTATAACACTCTTGAAGGTAAAGAGACCCTTGTGTTATTAACGCGTGGTTGTAATATAATAGCAAAAGGTTTAATAAGGAAAGCTTATATATTATACTATTTATTATAATACTCTTAAAGGTAAAGAGACCCTTGTGTTATTAACGCGTGGTTATAATATAATAGCAAAAGGTTTAATAAGGAAAGCTTGTGCGTTATACTATTTATTATAATACTCTTAAAGGTAAAGAGACTCTTTGCGTTATTAACATATAGTTATAATATTATAATAGAAGGCTTAATAAAAGGGCTTGTATATATTATGCCTTACTTAGTTATAACACCCCCTAAGGTAAAGAGTCTTATACATTTAATACTAAGTTATAATATAATAGCAAGGGGTTTACTATATAAGGTTTATTAATAGTTCTTAAGAATAATAGGTAGGATAGGGGATAAGGTAAATGTGTTATAAGGTTAACGCTACCTTAGTATAAATACTTAACTATTAAGTAAATATAAATATAAAGGGGAAACTTACTTATGCTCTTATAAAGGAGAACTGCTTACACTCTAATAGCTAGTGGCTTTATTAATATAAATAAGTATTAAGCTAAACTGCTTAAATATCTTATAAAGGATAACTTACTTATACTCTAATAGCTAGCGGCTTTATTAATATAAATAAGTATTAAGCTAAACTGCTTAAATATCTTACAAAGAATAACTTGCTTATACTCTAATAGCTAGCGGCTTTATTAATGTAAATAATTTAGATAGGGGCCATGGCTATTCCCTAATTACTTAGTTAAAACTTTACTTATACTATAATAGCTAGTAGCTTAATTATTATAAAGAAACATTATATTTAATTTAAATATAGTCTCTAAAAAGGAGTAACTATTTTTATTAATAACTAACTTAGGGGCTATTATATAAGCATTTACTAAGCTTTAAATAACCTACTTAGTACGCGTAATAAAGGCATTCCCTTGCTATAACTAGCACTTTTTTAAAACTTATTTGAGAATTTATAATATAGCAAATCTTACTTAGCAGGGGGTCCGCTTAAACTTATTTAAAAAGCTACTAACTTATAGGTCTTACTTAGTAGGGGGTTTGCTTATTTATAAATCTTACTTAGCAGGGGGGTTTGCTTAAACTTATCTAAGGAGCTGCTAACTTGTAAGTCTTACTTAGTAGGGGGTCCGCTTATTTGCCCTTCTCTTTGCCCTTCTCTAAGGCTAAGGCAATAGTTAATAGTAATAATAGTTAATATTCTCTTCTTAGTTAGGGATAATTTAATGCTTTATTACTTTAAAACTTATTTTAGCAAAACTTAGTTAAGGACAAAAGGTTAAATAGTAGCAAAGGCTAGATTCTTTTCTTAGTTAAGGATAATTTAACGCTCTATTACTTTAAAACTCGTCTTAGTAAAACTTAGTTAAGGACAAAAGGTTAAATAGCAGTAAAGGCTAGATTCTCTTCTTAGTTAGGGATAATTTAATGCTTTATCGCTTCAAAACTTATCTTAGCAAACTTAGTTAAGGACAAAAGGTTAAATAGTAGCAAAGGCTAGGTTCTTTTCTTAGTTAGGGATAATTTAATGCTCTATTGCTTCGAAACTTATCTTAGTAAACTTAGTTAAGGACAAAAGGTTAAATAGCAGCAAAGGCTAGGTTCTTTTCTTAGTTAGGGATAATTTAACGCTTAGTTGCTTTAAAACTTGTCTTTGCAAAACTTAGTTAAGGACAAAGAGCTTATAAGGTAATAATAGCTATAATAGCTAACGTCTTGCGCTTAGTTAGGGAGAGTATAAAGCTTATATACTTTAACCCTATCTTAGTTAGGAGCAAGAAGTTTAGGAGATAAAGATAGTAATAATAGCTAATCTCTCTTTCTTAGTTAGAGAGAGTGTAAAGCTTATATGCTTTAATTTTATTAGTAATTATAGTTAAGAATAGGGGTTATAGCTAACCTAGCATAATATTCTATAAAGTTAA
Organism: Claviceps citrina; assembly: GCA_018360365.1. Taxonomy (NCBI): domain Eukaryota; kingdom Fungi; phylum Ascomycota; class Sordariomycetes; order Hypocreales; family Clavicipitaceae; genus Claviceps; species Claviceps citrina. Next base: position 6,809 of record SRQA01000749.1, on the reverse strand, counting down.
GTAAGTTAAATATTATAAGGGCTTATATATACTTACTAGCTAGCTTCTGCTTTAAAGCAAGGTCCTTATAGTTAGTAGTAAGTTCCTTAAATATGTAAATATAGTCTTGCTTAACACAGACACGCGTTAACTATATAGTAAGTACGCAGCCTGTTTAATTATAGCGCCTTTAATTTATTACTTAGTAAGAGTCTTAATTATTAAAAACAGCTTATTTAAAGCAAGTAAGCTTTAACTATATGTGGAATATGTAACTCGCTTAAATGCAGAACCTTTAATTCCTCTTGCTTAGTAAGGATTCTAAATGTGTTATAAATAGCTTATTTAAAGCTATTAAGCTTTAACTATATATAGTATATGTAGCTTGCTTAAATTACAAAGCTATTAATCTTTATTACTTAGTAAGGATCTTAACTATATTAAAAACAGCTTATTTAAAGCTAGTAAGCTTTAACTATATATAAAGTTCGCGGCTTACTTAATTACAGAGCCTTTAATCTCTATCTTGTAATAAGAATCTAAATATATTAAAAGCAGCTTATTTAAAGCTAGGAAGCTCTAACTATATATAAAGAGCGTAGCTTGCTTAATAGCAAAGCCTTTAATCTCTTATAGGAAATATATTATTATTCTATAGTAATCTCTTAAAGGTATATAAGGTAGCTTGCTTAAAGCTAGTAAGCTTTAAACTATATATTAAGGGGGCGGCTTACTTAGTTACTAAGCCCTTAATTTATAATAAAGTATAGGTAAGTTTATTATTTATAGCAAAGTCTTAAGGGTATTAAAAGTTACTTATTTAAAGCTAATAAGCTTTATTTGCATGTAAGGTAATTAGCTTGCTTAACTATAGGGCCTTCTAGGTGTAATAAAGTGTGTGTAGGTTTATTTAAGGCTAGTAAGCTTTAACTATATATAAAGAGAGTAGCTTACTTAATAGCAAGGCCTTTTAATCTTAAATAGAATATATATAAGCTTATCTAAAGCTAATAAGCTTTAACTATATATAAAGGAAACAGCTTAGCTATAGCATAGCTATATATATAAATCTCTTATTTGTTTAGTAGTAATTATAGAGGTATGCAAATTAACTTATTAAAGCTAGTAAGCCTTAAAGCTTCTTTAGTCTTAATAAAATATATATAGATTTATTATTTCTTATAACTCTCTTTTAAAAGGTAGTAGACTTAGCTTACTTAAAGCTAATAGGCTTTAAAGCTTCTTTAATTTTAATAAAATATATGTAAGTCTACTATCCCTAGCAAGGCTCTTAAAAGGTATAATAATAGGCTTATTTAACGCTAATAGGCTTTAACTATATAATATAGGAACTACTTGCTTATTCTAGGCAAGGTTTATAGAGGTAGTAAATATAGTGTATTTAAAGTAGGCAAGCTTTAGCTACGTAAAGAGAGAGCAGCTTGCTTAATTACAATACCTTTGCTTATAGTAGGATATATATAAGTCTTATTTAACGCTAAGAAGCTTTAACTATATTAAAAAAGCACTACTAGTAAAGGTTTTTAGCAGTAGGTTATAGGAATCTCTAGGGTTTTTAAAGTCACTGCTTTTGCCTAGCTTATTTAACTTAATTATAAGTCTATTGCTATCTCCGCGAATTTGTTGCTTATACGCATAAAGTCTGGTTTAGGCTATTATACCTTCCTTAGTCTAATAGTCTAGTAGGAAGAAGAAGAATTAAAATTATTAGGAGTTAATTTAGGGATACTAAAGTAAAAAACATAAGGAGGTTATAGTAAACTAGAAGGTAGGTCGCGATATATAACTATATTAATTCTTGCCCCCTATCTATATTTGGCAGAGGCCTCTAGCATATATATTATAGGTTACGTGCTCTCGGCTAGGGCGCCGGTTAGGCGCCACGAGCCAGCACGCTCGTGCATTGTCCTTGTTAGCCTGAGGCAACCTCTTTGGCCCTTCAGTCCTAACACTTTTGCTGCCTATTCTGTCTTATAACTATTACACTTTTATAATACTATTTTCTTTTTTACATTTACACTTACGCTCCTGTCTAAACTTCCCACTAATTTACTAGTTAATCGCCGCTAATATTATAGCTTTGCTCTTAAAAGAATACACCTATATATATTATACTTATACTAAACTTAATAAACTTAAGGGCTACTATAATACTAAGCTAGTAATCCTAATAATTAAGTGTGAGTTTGCTATAAATTTAACCTTATCTAGCCGTAATAAGGTATCTAAGCGCTGCGTTTAGTATAAGGATTATAGTAATATATATAAGATAGTATATATTCTTTATGCTATAGTTCTCTATGCTTTTGCTAACTCTTATCCTTAGTATTACCTAACCTTTACTAGTAACTTTACTAATTTAGTAAAGCTTTTAGGCTAGACTAAGTCCCTACTAGCTAAGCACGCTCCTCCTGCTAAAGAGAAGGAGAATAATAATAATAATAAAAATAATATTACTAGTAATAATAAGGAGGAGAAGAAGGAGGAAATTACTACCCCCTTACTAGCTATCCACTACTATACCTATACTACTACTGCCTATACTACTACTACTATTACTCCTTTAGTCCTATTCCTATATTCTAATAACTTTTGCCTTAGGGTTACTTATAGCTTGCTTAACTTACTACATAGTTTTATTTATGCTAATATAGCTTACTATGTTGCTTTTAGGCTAACTAGGGCAGCAAAGGGGCATTAGGTATATAGCTTCTTGCCTATTATTTACTCTTTATTTTCTAATATTTCTACAGGCCGCCTTTATAGTGTACTACTAGTATATTATCTTATAATAGCGTCTTACTGCTATAATATATAGTCTAGTGCTATTGCCTAGAATCGTGAGTATCCCATGATATAATCGCCTTTATTTACCTTATTTTTCGCTAATAAATATGCCCCCTTAGGCTAACTATAACAACGCCCTTATAGTCTAAAAGGCCTAGATAAAGTTATATCTATATCCTAAGGACCTAGGGTATCTCCCCTAGGCGATTACTATTTAGCGGTTTTTTGCCTTAGTTAGGGGGTTGCTTAATAAGGAAGAAGACCGCGATAAGTTTGCTAGTCCCACTGCTAGTGTTATAATAAGGACTTTTCTAGTTAATATCCCTATAGTATAGGGGGTGTTTTTTTTGTTTTTTAGGGGTGGTTCTAGGGTCTTAATTAATTTGTTTTTTTTTTAATATGTGAATAGTATGCTAAATAATAGCCGGTGTTTTTTTAGGAGCTTATTATCCCCTTTTTGTTAGTAACTATATTTTTTTTCTGTATGCTACTATTAGCTATAGTGCGTTTACATCCTTATCTAGGACCTATTAATTATATTCGCTTAGCTATCCCTTTTACTTTACTAGGTAATAAGTCTCTCCTTTAACTATCTTCTATCCTTTAATTTCTTTAACTTAGTAGTGTTTATCTTCTTCTTTAAGGTCTAGCATATTTGCCTGCGTATTTATGCTATCTTTATAGCGATTCTATAGCTTAAGCAGGCTAATATAAAATATCTTATATAGGTAGCTATACTTTTCTAGTAGTGCTAGTCTATATGCTTGCTTCCTAATTGCCTAAATAACACAGAAGGGTCCTAAAAATCTAGAGGTTAGCTTATATTTTGCTTTCTTTACCTTAATATTCTAGGCTAATAATAGTATAAGGTCCCTATGCTTAAATACTAGTAGTAGTGTGTGTTATTTATTATAGTATTTTGCTTAGGATTCGCTAGCCCTTTACTATATTTTTTAAAGTTATTTACGTACTTCCTATAGCTTTATTACTTAGGCCTCTGCCTCTAGTACCTCTCCCCTAGTAGTCTTATCCCTAAGACTAAGGCAAAATTTAGGATAATACCCTATAAGTATATAGTAGGGAGCAAGGCCTGTTAATTAGTTAACTGCATTATTATAAGCAAATTAAGCTTATAGTAGTAGCTTTAGCTATACTAGTTAGTTCTCTCTAATAAAGCAACAGAGGTAATATTTAAGGACCTAGTTTATTTGTTTTGTTTAACTATTAGTTTGTAGGTAAAAAGCTATAGAAAGCCTTTGTTTTATCTTAGAGTAAAAACATAGCTTAGACTAGAATTTGCTTATAAATACTAATCCTTTGTCTAATATAATGCCCTCTAGCGCGCTAAATTTTAATTTAATCTCTATATAGAAAGTCTTTGCTGGCTTAATAGTATTAATTATAGTAATAATAGGAAGGAATATAAAATACTTAGTAAATTAGTCTATAATTACTAGGATTAAGTTAGTTTCTTGCTTATAGTAGAATGCCTATAGTAATCCTATAACAAAGTCTATTAATACTTTAACCTATAGTTACCTTAGTATTAGAAGTAATTTAAGCTTCCTATATAGCTTATACTATCTTACTATAACACACTAACATTTAGCATAACTAGATATATAGTCTGCTACTGCCTCCTATAGGCTAGGCTAGTAGAAATTATATTATAGTAATTTAATTATTTAGTTAACACTAAAGTAACTAGCTAAGGGATTATTATAGTATAGCTACAGAAGCTCTACCTATAAGATAGGGTCCTAAAGTACCGCTACCTAGTTATTATATATTAGGAGGCTATATATATTATATCTTTATATCCTAGCGTTTCCCCTCCCTTTCACTGCCTCTTAAGCTTAGCTACTTGTCTAGAGGTTCTAGTTATAGTCCTAAGCTATCTTTAGTAGCTAAGCTAGTAACCTATTTATAGTGTAATTATATAGATCTAGTAACATAATAGCTGCCTAGATTTTGTGTAATTTAACGCTAAAAACACATCCTACTTTAGCCGTGAATTTATTAGCTACTAGCTTATGCTTTACTAGCGTCCTAGTAGCTACCTTACTTATCTAGACCCTAAGATTATAAACTAAAGCATTTTCCTCTCCTAAAGGCATCTTATTATATTACTACTAATCCCCTATAACTAGAGTATTTTCCTCTTTTAAAGGCGTCTTACTATGTCTTCTCTTAGGTATTATAACCCCTTCTGCTTCTTTTGTAAGATATATCTCTCTAGGCTTATTAGCCTCCCTACTACTTAGGGCAAACAAAAACTTCTTTTATAAGTTAGGTAATAGCCCTAAATTTATTAGTATTTTGCTATTATAATCTAGGCATCTTAATAGTGCGTTAGTAGGGTTACTTTTGCCTAGTCTATGTTTAATAATAAAGTTAAAAAGTAATAAGAATATATACTATTATGCTTGCCTACTATTTAGCTTTAGTAGCCTTATAAAAGTCTAAAGGTTATAGTAGTCTAATAGGACTTTAACTAGATTCTTTACCCCTTTAATATAGTGTTACTAGTGTTTAAATAACTTAACTATTATAAAGAGCTCTTAGTTAGTAGTACTATAATTTCTTTCTATGTTTATAAACTTCCTTAACTAGAATACCACAGGGTAGTATTGCTTATTATTATTTAGCTATAAGATAATGCTAGCTATTATAAAGACTAAAGCGTTTGTTTTAATCTAGACCTGCTTATTAGGGTTATAATAATAAAGGAGAGGGGCCTCCTAGAAGGCAGCTTTTAGCTATGTAAACGCTATCTTTTTAGCTAGTCTAAATTAGAAGGTGCCCTTTTATATACTATTCTAGCTGCCCTTTATAAGTGCGTTTAAAGGTGCTATAATACTAGAGTATTAGTGTATAAAGCATTAGTAAAAATTACAAAATCTAAGGAATACTTATACGTCCTAGAAGCTCTTTAGCTCTTGCTAATCTTATATAGTCTTAACCCTTTTAGGGTCTATTAAAATGCTAGTGGTTAATAGGATAAATCCTAGGAATTCTACTAAGTCTTAGTAAAAGGTACACTTAGAAGGTTTTGTGTATAGCTCTGCCTCTCTTATATATTTAAGAACTTATTTAATATATTTTATGTATACTTCTTAGGTTTTAGAGAAGATAAGGATATTATCTAGATATACTATATAAATAGTATTTATTAGTCTGTAAAGAGCTTAGTAAATGTAATTTTAGAATATAGCTAGGGCATTAGTAAGGCTAAATAGCATAATAAGGTATTTAAAGTGTTTATAGTAGGTTTAGAAAGCAGTTTTCTACTTATTACTAGCTTTTATTTAGATCTAGTAGTAGGCATCTTTAATGTTAATTTTAGAAAAGTATTTTATACCCTAGTAGTAGTTAAGGATCTCTAAAATAAGGGGTAAAGCATAGCGATTTTTAAGTATAATCTTATTAATTCCCTAGTAGTCTACGTAGAGTTAGAGTATTTTATCTTTCTTTAGGATAAAGAGGATTAGCACGCCTGCGGGGCTTTTTAAGGGTCTTATATGCCCTTTTACTAGGTTGTTTTAGATATAGTCCTAGAGCTCCTTAAGTTCCGCTTATAAGAGGGGGTATATAGGGCTATATAGAGGTATAGTATTTAGAAGAAGGTTAATAGCGTGGTTTATTTCCTTTTAAGATAGTAGTAGTCTAGCTTTATTAGAGGTAAATATATCCTAAAACTCCTAGAGTTTGTCTAGGATAGTATTAGCGCTACTAAAGGTATTAGTAACTTCTTTATTTCTAAGGGGAATAAAGCTATTAAGGGATTCTATAGCGAATACTACTGCTTCTTATTATGATTTCTTAGTAAAATAGTAGGGGGTTAAAATCTTTAACTTATCTTAACTAAGCTTAAACTATTACTCTTAATTATATAAAGATAAGTATACTTATTCCTTTGTAAGGGTGTATATTCTAATTAATATAGGACTTCCCTTAGGTTTTAGGTCCCTATTAATAGTAATATAGTTAATAGTAAGGTCTCTCTCTTAACCCCTTAAGTC
>SRQA01000748.1:0-16926 GCA_018360365.1 Claviceps citrina | reverse complement strand
CCCGCCCACACGCCCACAGCGCCTGACGACCCGCTAAATGCGCCCCGCGCGCAAGCCTATGGCGCACGACGACCCGCTAAAGGCGTCGCACGCGCAGGCCTGCCTTGGCCACGTTTGTCTTTGCCACTGCAAAACCCCATCCACCCTCATCTCCGTCCATCACCATTTCACCCTCCTTTGTCCGCCACCATCGACTTTTACCATCTTGCTTTGGTCGCGTGTCTACGAGCGCCCCGAGTTCACAATGGCCGGTCTCAGCCCCCAAATGTGAGTCATTGTCTTCTCCCGCTCCGCTCCTTACTTTGCCCGCCCACGTTGCGCCGTCGCCTGCCAGACAAAAAAAAAGCCCATCGGCCGGATTCTGCCTCGGACCTATCTATGCTCCGGGAAAATGAATCGCTCATATGGTCGCGCTGCACTCTTTCGCTGTCGATGCGTCCCAGATGCAGAAGAAGCTGGGCATCTTTTTCTCGAGATGGCACAAAGGACAAATTCAATGACTAACCTCGTCTCGCCTTTGTTTAGCACCAACCTTGTCATCATGTTGGGCATGATGCAGGTGTCGAAGCGCATTCCCTTTGATGATCCCAATGTTCTCATGACAGTTCGCGCCGTTTACCTGGGCAGCAATGTCCTGATTGTCCTGCTGTATCTGTATATCCAGGCACAGATCAACAAGAAGAAAGGTGAGGTCGCCATCCTCAGGTGATGAAAGAAGGCACAGTCGAAAAGGACACAATGAGTCTATGGAGAGACAGCAAAGCTGGGCTGGGCTAACATTTGCGCCTCGCCAGACTTGACCACGCTCAAGTACGTCGAACCCCCGCCCATGGGCTCGACCGAAGAAGGCAAGCTCGTCACCACCACGATCCAAGCCTACGACAAGGACCAGCTCAAGGCTCTCTTCCGCGGCCAGATGATGGGCATCGCCATCATGGCCTTCATGCACCTGTACATGAAGTACACCAACCCTCTGCTCATCCAGTCCATCCTGCCCGTCAAGTCAGCCCTCGAGAGCAACCTGACCAAGATTCACGTCTACGGCCAGCCTGCCATTGGTGATCTCAAGCGCCCGTTCAAGGCGGCTGCCGGATTCATGAGCGCCATGCAGCAGGGGCAGGCGCAGAGCGACAAGAAGGCGATTGAGGCGGCTGAGAAATCGGGCCGCGGCGGTGCCAAGGAGGAGTAGGAGAGTTCGTGTTCGGATTTCAATGTACGAGACATATATCAGGCATGAGCACACGCGGCGTCTATGTTCTGGGAAGGGTGGTGGGGGGGGGGGGGAAGAAAAAAGAGGGAAAAGAGACAGCCGTGCAGCTGGGTGGTCACATATTGACTTGGTGAGGCTAGAATCGTGCCCATGAATCATGCCATAGGTACCAGAAAACGGTTAAAGAAAGGGGGAATGATGAGCTGTTCCATTTAAAGGAGCGTCCACGCCCAACCGGTCAAGGCCGTGGTAACCAATACACGGAGGCTACTACGGACATTGACCAGAACGGGCCGTCCAATGCCGCTGACTCGGTGCCCGGTGCCCACTCACGAGTCACCCACGGCCCGCCGCCCGCTGAGGTCTGGCTGCGTGTGCTGACGCTGCTGAGTGACATCAGCACGTCCTTCCTTTTGCCCCTCCGCTGCCATGCGCAATCGAATTGTCCTGTGCAAGCCGCCGCGTTCCGACACCACACAAAAATCCGGCGGCTACGCTTTATCGGAAGAGACTTTATATCTGCACCATCTGCGACGTGCCGCGCGCAATCGCCGGCCTCAATGGAGCGGCCCAGCACGCCGCCGTCCAACCCTGCCGCTGCGACGGCCGCAGCGCCACCAACCCCAGAGGTGACCCGACGAATCGTGAGCCTTTTCTATGCCTCGACAGCGGAAGGAAGCAGACTGCACTCGGAAATTTACTCAAGCTGACCAACAGCCGCACAGGAAGAAAACCGGCTCCGGGCAAAAGCCCTCCGAGACCAGCGTGAAGCAGAGCAGCGAGCGTCCGGGTTCGTCTCCGCGGTGCCCAAGTCCGCCGGCGGGTTCGTCGCCACAGACGACGTCCACATCACGAAGCCCATCAACGGGAAGAAGCGCTCATACGGCTCAGCCATTGCGTCCGACTACTCTTCTCCCTCCTCGATCCAGCCCGGAACCAATCGCGATGGCCGCAACAACAACAGCAGCAACAACAGAGGCGATGACGGGGGGCCGACGGCGACGCTGCTGCGCCCGGCGCGCAAGTTCACCAGATTCGTCGACTTCGACATGAGCGCCATGACGGACACAAAAGGCGGGTTCCTGACCGCCGAGGACGATCCGCACAACTATGCGCTCGGGGCCAGGAAACCGGGCGGCCAGCCCGAGGACGACCAGCGGCCCAAGGACATGACCATTCAGGAGTGGGAGCGGATGCAGCTCATCCGGAGGCTTCAGCGGCAGAAGACGGGTCCGTTTGAGCCGGGGCTCAGCGTCCTGGACGACGAGAGCAAGAGGAAGAAGTGCAGGGACTGTCAGAGCCTGGAGATTGATTTTGTGTGGGAGGAGGTGTTTCATGTTTCTGTCTGCAACAAGTGCAAGGAGAAGTATCCCGAGAAGTATTCGCTCCTGACCAAGACGGAGTGCAAGCAAGACTATCTGCTCACCGATCGTGAGTCCTTTTTTTTCCTTCTTCCTTCCCAGTGAGGCCCCGCGACAGGGAACTCGTCTCGTACTAACGAGCGCGCAGCCGAGCTCCGAGATGCAGAACTACTGCCCCATCTCTCGCGACCAAATCCCCACAAATCGCACTGGCACGACATGATGCTGTTCCTGCGCTTCCAGGTCGAGGAGTATGCCATCAAGACCAAGTGGGGCTCGGCAGAGGCCCTGGACGCAGAGTACGAGAAGAGAGAGGCGCAGAAGAGGGCCCGGAAGGAGGCCAAGTTCAAGGAGAAGCTCACGGACCTGAAGCGCAAGACCAGGACGGATGCCTTCCGGAGGCAGGCCGGCACGCTGGGCACGTCGGGGGCGAGCAGGTTCGGGGACTCGATACGCGAGACGAGGCACGTTCACCAGTGGGGTCGGACTGTCGCCAACGAGGAGGGCGTGACGGTCAAGACGTGCGTGGAGTGCGGGATGGAGGTGGAAGAGCTGGAGCTGTAGGCGAGTTGACGGCCTGAGATGGAGGAGATGGACAGGCAGATACCCTCGGCGCTTGTTGGGCTGTGTTTTTGCATATTTTGTAAAATACCTAGGTAGTAGCACGTCCCTGCATGTAGTGTACGAGAAAAGGGGGGAAAAAGGGCAAAACAATGAATGGCGCCAATGTGCTTGCTCCAGAAAGAACAGGGAGAAAAGGTGGACCAGGAATCGCTTCGTTGCAGGCCCGGCGCGTTTCTACGCTCCAATCCATTGCAGACGAAGACGGACGCGCACATGCAGCAGTCCAGCATTCTGAACAACGTTCATAAGCTTGTATCCGTCTCGTCGTTGCGACACGTCTTGTTGACGAGTCTGTTGTCGTGTTTCCATAAAAAGGGGTGGATCATTCCTGTTTCTGCCTTACGGCCTCATCGCAAGCGCGCCCTCTGATTGGCCTGCCGATCAACCCATCAGCATTGAACAGCACAACACCTGGAGCGTCCGCGAGGTTGGTGATCAGATTCCCTGGTTTCGTGCGAAAGCGATCCGACCTCGACTACAAAACCGGCCAGCTCGACGGTCTCCCACTGCACAATCCCACTTTTTCCGCGCCTCGAGGCATCCCACCTGCAACGCCAGCCTCTGCCCACGAAGAGTAGGGGGGGCTACTTCGACCCATTTTCTCCCCTCGTTTGGCCGAGGCTCTCGATGAGCTCGCCCGTTCCACGAGGCGCGCCATGATGGGCCCCAGCGTTGGCAACGGCGTGGGCGGCATGGAGATGGCCATGGGGGTGCAGCCCGGTGGACCGAACCAGCCTCAGGCGACCGAGTACACGCTCCAGGGGGTGATGCGGTTCCTGCAGACGGAATGGCATCGGCACGAGCGGGACAGGAACTCATGGGAGATTGAGAGGCTGGAGATGCGAGGGAGGATAGCGAACCTCGAGGGCCAGGCGCGGAGGGCGGATGCTACGCAAAGGGCTCTGAAGAAATACGTTGCAATATTGGAGCGGAAAGTGAAGGACCAGGCGGAGCAGATTGGAGGGCCTACTGCGAGGCAAGAGTACGCGGCCGTCAAGAATGACCGTGCCGCCAAGGTTCAGGAGAGACTTCGTTGTGAGTCGTTTGCATTCACTTCCTCCCAGGCCGATGTCCTGGTGGAAGGGTTTTTTTTTTTTTTTTTTTTTTTTTCTCAACTAACTTGTTTTCTCCTCTAGCTTCATCCGACAAATACACTGTTCCTGGTGTCGAGGGCATCGAAATCGAGAAGCCGGAGGACGATACGCACCGAATCGAGCTCAAGACGTTCCTCGACCAGTGTCAGTCCGAGTTTATGTACTTGATGATTACGCCGGCCAATCCCCTGCCGCCTCGAGACTCGCCTCCCATGCCAATGATGGAGGACTTGCGCGAGGCAGACGCATACGGGATGCCGCCTCCGCAGCATGTGGAACGGCAATATCCGATGCAACAACGCCAGATGTCGAACCATGTTCAGGACTTCAACATGCTCAACGCGCGGCAGCAGCCTCAGCAGAACGTGGCGGCATCCCAGATACAGCAGGCGGCCCAGTCCAGCTTTGCCGTCAGGCAAGCCGACGTCCAGCTCCAGCCGCAACCCATGGTTCGCACTTCAACCGACAGTCAGCACAGTATGTACGGCGCCCCCGGCGACTGGTCGGCACCGTCGGTCACGACACGTTCTGTCGACGAGGATATGCCAGGCCCAGACCAGGCTGCAGAGGTGTTGGGCGGCGTGCAAGATGCACCAGAGACGAGAGCGCAGGGAGGAGCACTTCCTGATCCCGACGGCTGGGATTTCTCAGAGGGCTCGTTCCCCGAACCAGGTGCCGCTCAGCAGGCTCCCATATCCGCCACCACCCGTCCCGACACAGACGCGTTCCCCAATGCCGAGTCCTTGCCCAAGTCGCCAAAGCGAGTGCCCAGCGGTGGCCACGGCCCCAGACGGAAGAGCTCCATGTCCCGAAGACGCAGCGGCGAGCACGAGCTGGCACTCAACGCGCAGAAATCAGACAGTGGCAGTTTCAAGCTGAGGTTCGGGCTGCGTGGCCATCTGGACACTGTGCGCACCGTCATCTTTTCGGGCGGCGGCAGTCCTGGGGAGCCCGAGATCTGCACGGCAGGCGACGACGGCATGATCAAGCGCTTCCACATACCCAGGCTCGATGGCCACGCCGGCCCGGCTTTCGGCGGAGCCGCGTCGGACCTCGATGTCGTTGCAAACTTCACCCACCGAGGCCATTCCGGCTCGGTGCTGAGCTTGGCCTCATGGTCCCCGGCACCAAACTTCTCCACGGGCGGCCGCGCGCAGGGCGACGGCTGGATCTTCTCCGGCGGACAAGACACGACGATTCGTGTGTGGGAACGGGGACGGGTCGATCCCAAGGCGACGCTGGAGGGCCACACGGACGCGGTATGGGCGCTGTGCGTGCTGCCCACCACGCTGGGCGCCGTCTTTGGGACGTCAAGTCCCTACGGCAGCTCGGACCGCATCCTGGTCGTGTCCGGCGCCGCTGACGGATCAGTCCGGCTGTGGTCCGTCAGCGCTCCGCCCCAGCTGAGCTCGCCGCAACCGGGGTCGAATCGCGGCATGTCGGGCCGTGGCGGCCGCGTGCGCGGCAACTCGATGAGCTCGGGCAGCGGCTTCTCCAGCTCGCCGCAGGCCAGCATCGCGTCCAACTCGCCCTTCCACCACACGCTGGTGCACGTCATTTCCCGCGCGGACGGCTCCAAGGCCAGCCCCACCTGCATCACGTCGCTGGGCACGTCCGGCCAGACCTTTGTCGTCTCGTACTCGGACGCCGCCGTCATTGTCTACGACACCAAGACGGGCGAGCAGGTCGGCGCCATGGACAGCATGGAGACGTACGACGGCTCGATCAAGACGGGCGTCAATGCCGTCGTGGCCACGACAACGGGTCTGGACCAGGGAGGCCCGCACCATGGCCACAGCCTCGGCGGGGAGGACGAGAACGCCTCGGGCGGGCCGACCGGCGGCCGATCGGTGGCCAGTTCCGGCGTCGAGGGGACCATCATCTCCGGGCACGAGGACCGCTACGTCAAGTTCTTTGATGCCAACAGTGGTAAGTTTCCGCACTGCCTCACCCCAATCCTCCCCTTTTGCATGCTGTAAACCCCCCCCCCCCCCCCTCCGGTTTGCTTTTCGCTAAGATGGAAAAAAAAAAAAACCCCCACCACAGGCCAATGTACATACAACATGCTCGCCCACCCCGACGCCATCTCCAGCCTGTCCCTCAGCCCCGACGGCCGCGAACTCGTCAGCGCCGGGCACGACGCATCGCTGCGGTTCTGGAGCCTGGAGAAGCGGTCCTGCACGCAGGAGATGACGAGCCACCGCGTGATGCGGGGGGAGGGAATCTGCGCCTGTGTGTGGAGCCAGGACGGGCGGTGGGTGGTGAGCGGCGGGGGGGACGGGGTCGTCAAGGTGTTTGCGCGGTGAGGCACGGCATGTGCCCCCGGGGGGGAGGGGGGTCTTTTGTTTTTTTTGTTGTTGTCGTTGTCATTGTCATTGTCGTTGTCGTTGTTGTTGTTGTTGTCCATGTTGCTGTTATTGCTGCTCCCCCCCTTTTTTTCGTCCACTCATCCACCATTATTTTTCTTATTCTGTCCATGTTTATGTTCATGTTCGTTTTTTTTTTTTTCTTCTCGAGTCCTCGGGGACTTGGTTGTACGAATGAGGGCATGGTCGGGGTGCGGCATATCATATTATGTACCTTGGTAGATACCTAGTAGATATCTGGTAGAGACTCTTGTCGAGGGGGGGGGGCTGGGCGAAGAAGAGGGGGGAGGTGGGGTGAGTGTATCGACGTATATTGAGGCTTTGATGCATGGTTTGGTGGGGGGTCGTCTTGTCGAAAGTACTATTTTTGTCATGTGCCTACTAGGTACCTAGGTACCTACTGTGCAGTGTTAGTAGAGGTAGGCCGGGAGTGCTTGCTCAATACCTGGCTCCAAGATCCAGGAGTAGTCGGGGGGCGCATCGTGGGGCTCGTAGCCAACCTGGGTACCCTTTCGTGCCAGATATATAGTGTATAATAACGGCACCTCTACCATACACTAGCTACAGCGGCTGCCACACAGCTGCCCCATCTTCCGTAGTATAGTGGTCAGTATGCAAGCTTGTCACGCTTGAGACCCGGGTTCAATTCCCGGCGGGAGAGCCACGTTTTTTTGTTTCCAGGTTCTGATGCATTCCTCGATGCATGCCTCTTTCTGTGGTGTTCTTTCTCTGTGTATATTTTGTCGCTGGCTGATTTAGTGCTTCGATGGATGTTGGCATTTGTTTTCTTCTTCATAGCATTTCTCTTTTCTACGAGTCCCTTGTTGTGGGATCTCCAAGGGAGACTGACTGACTGACAGGACCAACCAACTACCTTTGTTGGCTCCTCTCCGTCCCGCGCCCCACCCCAGGGTATCTATTTTCGAAGCAGCTCTCTATCCCCTGGATCGCATCGACCAAGCATGACCAGCCTAATAGACATTTTCTACATCTGGTGAGTGGATGACCAGGAGGGGTCATCCCAGCACCAGCGCCACAAAATATCACGCCCCCGGGACGCGTGCATGACGGGAGGGCCTTTTGTTGTACGACACGACATCGTTCTGGTCCGAATTATACACATGCAAGATGACACACCCCCCCGGCTCTCACGCCCCTCCACCACGCAGCCACTCCCGCCACTGCACCGCCCGCATCGCAGGCGATGCCTCCTCGGCCCAGCGACCGAGCCGCCCCGTCCCGGAGCCAATGTCGACGAGCGGCGCCATGCTGGGCCGGCCATGGGCGCACTGGAAGGGAAACGCACACCGCGACAGACGGGCGACGAGCTGTTGGCACTCCTCGAGAGGGAGCTCATCGTTGAACATGATGGCACCTGGAGGGACGACGCTTGGATGAGACTTCTGTGATCCGCCGCGGGGGGAAGAAGAAGAAAGGAACGGGACAAAAAGAAGAGAAGAGAAAAAAAGAGGCAGGGATGGTACTTACTGCGACATGACCTGGAGTGGAGGAGTTCCAGAATGCCCTCGGGGCAGCTGTGGAAGCACGATACCCACGACCGGCCCGGCTCGTAGGCCGGGCGAGGCGGCGCTCCGCCGTCGTCGTCAATCTTCCAAATCTCCCGGCGCACCAGCTCAATGGCCAGCTTCGGCTCGCTCTGGCACCTCTCCGAGATGCTGGGCGGGAGTCTCGAGACGACCACCTCGTGCGCCTCGGCACCACCGTGGATGACACTCCTCTTGTTGTGCTCCAGCACGATTCCCCACGCCCGGAGATGGGCGTGGCAGCGACCGAGGAGCTCACCCTCCCGGGCCGACATGTCAAACACAATCGGCCTCTCCAGCGGCTCCGTCACGGGCTGGATGCCGTGGCTGCTCGTCGTCGTCCGCGAAAAGTACGTGGACATGAGCTCCTCGAGGCGGCATCTCTCGTCCGCGGCGTGCTGATCGAGCATGACCAGGGCCGACGACGCTTCCTTCGGTGCTGCACTTGCACCTGTCGTCGACGCCGAGCGCAGAGGCAGCTGCAGGAGGATGAACTTGCTGTCGACCTGGCCTAGTACCTTGGCCTCGGCCAGGGCACGTCTCGACAGTCGTCCGCCGAGAGTGATGGACGATGCTTCGAACTCGACATCCTGGCCGTGCGAGAAGAATCTGCTCCTCTGTCCCTCGGCCCTGACCTCGACGGACCGTTCAATGGGCTCGTGGTTCTGGGGCAGAGCTGGTATTCGCGGCTCCGGCGTTTCAAAAACGGGGTTCTCCCAGCTATGTAGAATATCCGTGAGCCGCGTTCGAGGCTGTCGTGTTTGCGCGACATTCTTCGTTTTCTCGGCCCTGCTCGGAGAGCCACGGCGGCAGTCTGCTCAGGGGCCGCTGTTGCTTGACTTGCAGCTGCTTCAGAAGAAGGCGCCCGTTGGGGTTCAACAAGGCATACACACTGCGCTTCATCCAGATCAACGTCATCAAACGGCCTTCGCAGCAACTTGCCATTTTCACCGACCAGACGACGACGCACTTCCGCGGGAGCTGATTCGCGCTCGGCAGGCTGCTCGGCCTGTTGATGCTCAACTGCAGACTTGAGAGGCAGTGGCATGCCGACCTTGGTGCGATGCCACGCTTCAAAGGGGCTATGCACGCTGCCACGTGCGGGGGCGTCCTCACTGGCGAGGCGCGCTCTGGACGACAACCCGGTTCGCGCCATGGCGGGCTCAGGGGGCCAAGTAGGCTGGCCAGCGTGTCGTCGGCGCGCCCATGGCTTCATGTTCGTGTCCGGATTCTGCACATGTCTTGGCTGCATCCAGTGTTTTTTGAGGAATCCGTAGCAAATCACCTTGAGCAGGTCAATGATGGCTTGCAGGCTATGTCGCGAGTCCCCCAAGATATCGTCCACGGCCAGCCCTTCATCCGGGCCAAGAACCGTCACCTCGAGAAAGAACATGGGCCATTTTTCGATACCCTTCTTGGGCTTCTCCTGCGCCACTTCATTGTCTTTGCCGTCCACAATCCCAAAAGCCGACGACTTGAACATCTTGTTCGCCTCTTCGTATAGCACATTGGTCCCGAAGCTGTTTTGTACAGGTCGGATACCAAGACATATGATCTGCGAGCGACGGGTCGCGACCGGCGTCGTGGAAATGGCGCCCTTGATCCTCACGCGCCGACTCGATGCTGCCACGGGCACCCATGACCCTCGGTCCTCACTCTCGGCCAAGCTCGCTTGGACAAAGAGTCTCGACGTACGGGTCGCCGGATCCAAGCTTCTCCCCGTGATTCTAGCTTCTCGCTGCGTGTTTGCCTCCCTGACAAAGACGGACACGTCGCCTGGCCAAGCCAGCAGCAGGGCAGCTATCTCCTTGGCAACAGCGTCCCACTCTCGGTCAATCTTGGCACGGTCAGAGAACAGGAGTCCGCGCTGCTTGACTCTGACGGGCATGGAGCCGAACAAATCGCGAACGGAGATGCGAGTGCCATGGCCCGAGGCCGCTAGCCGCTGGCCTGGCTGTGCGGGAATGCTTCTTGCCAGGACATTGCCATTATGGATGGTCAACGCTGAGCAGGTGTCATGGCGATGATGGCGGGACGAGATGGTCAGAAGCGAAAAGGTTGCGACAGAGGCAACAAAGTTTCCGTCGCGGCCGTGGATCTTGGGGCTGGGCGGTAGTTTCGAGGTATCTGCTTGGGCACGTCAGTCTCGTGCTCCTCGTCGGGCACCTCAGTCATGTCGTGGCACTGACGGTGCATTTTCCCCAGTCCCCCGTCCTCTTCAAAATCACGGGGTTCGATGCCAAGCCCATCGTCCTCGACGACGCAGTTGCCCAGGCAAAAGTCGATGTTGACGTTGACCTTGGAGGCCCTGGCGTCCAGAGAGTTCTTCAACAGCCCGCAGACGACATGGTTCAAGGAGGCGACGGCCGACGACGACTTGATCTTGTCAACGGCGTCTCTGGGTAGTGGCCGGATGGACATGGTACGGACATGATATGGAGATGCCCTGCTGCCGCAGTCCTGGATCAAGGTTGGTCAAATGCATGTGATGGTCCGTCTGTGCAGGAAGTGGGTGGAGTTGCCGGCGGAACAGCACACGTCAAATGTGCATGCGTACATGTGTACGAGTAGAGTAGTAGGTAGCCGGTATGTGTATGGAAGTCGCTTGCTCCGATGCTCAGTTGTTTCAACCGACTCGCGGTGTCGGAGGCATGTCACGTGATGACACGCCCAACGCAGCCACGAGCGGCTGAAGTTCGCTGAACCCTCCGGTCACTTCCCGGATTAAAGTTGGTTGAAGTTGAAACCAGAACAACGTTCCTATCAACATCGTTACATCATTCATGGAATGGAGCACGACAGTGGCGTCAGCACAGTGGAGCCCAGAGCTGGGGCAGGCCGGTTGGCCGCAGGACGGTTCGCCGTTTCTCGTTTCTCGTCAAGTCGTTGTGCATTCTCCACATCCCCTCGGGCCGTCAACAGACTCAACAGACTCAACGGACTCAACGGACTCAACGTCCAGCCCCCGCAGCCGCTCTCTCCGCCGGCAAACAGTCCCGCGACGACGCTGGCTCTCGCATATCCATCGCCATCGAGAAGCTGCGCCCTTGCCATGGCAGCAGCTGACATGGTCAATGAGCCACACGGTACGCCCGCATCCCTCCTCTGGCATCTGACAGCTGATACGCAAGCCCGCCCCAAGCCCACGCTCTGACGTACCTCACTGCATCCGTAGACCGACAGACGCATCGAAGACGGCCCTTCTCGACCTGGGTCAAGAAGTTGACCAACTTCAAGTCTTCCTCAGACGCCGATCGACCCAAGCGACAGACGAGGTCGAAACGCGGACACAAGCTGAACAACCCGTATCCCCAGTCGGGCCAGGTCAGCGAGGGCGCCGAGCATGGCCTGGCCAATAATGGCAGCTCTGGAAATCGCAGCCTCAGCAACGCCATGAGCTCGCACTCGTTCACGACCGCCCGGACGGGGAGCATCACTTCGCTCGAGCCAACCGCGCACAGCTCCGTGGACGGTATTGCGCCCACAACGCTTGGCGGAAGAAGCACGGCAGGCACCACGTCCACGGAGAATATGGCGCGGCCATCGTTGACTCCAAGTCATCGAGCAGCCAGCTCGCTCGCGGGGACGAGTCGCACCGTCGGCGGTGGACTGGATGGCCGAAGGGGGGGAGACAGCACCTTCTCCAGCCCAGCTCCGTCGGTTCGATCTCTCACCACGACTCTGACGACGATCCAATCCATGGCTCCGGCTGGTCAGACTCCCTACGTTCAGGCACCGCAGAGCAGCAGCAGCGCCAACACACAGTCGATTCAGTTCAACCAGCCCTTCCCGACAGCATCCCCCGCGTCTGCCATTCCCTCGCATCTGGCACCGGCCGGCAATCCAACCACGTACACAATGGCCACGGCAAACAATCTGCTGACCGACAATGCCTCCATCTTGACTTTGGCCTCCTCCAGCAAGCGCCGACGCCGGCGTTCAATGGACACGGATGCATCGGTCCGCGCCCTGGCACCTTCTTCTCTCTGGGGTGGCAGTCGCGAGAGCCTCCCTCTCAGTGTTCTCAGTTCCAACGTGGAGCAAGGCGGGATGCCAGCGACGCCCGGTCTGCATGGCAGCAGTTCACGCCCCGGGCCTGAGCGGAACAGCATCTACTCAGCCGCCGGGGTGGCGCCGGCCATCACCAATGAAAGAAGCAGCATGTTGGCCAAGCAGGGCGACGGGGCGAGCGTTCGAAGCGGCCGGCTGGGCCCGGGGAGACCAGACAGCATCAACGGCAGCGTCGTTGGTGCGACGAGCCCGCTGGCCACTTCGCGTACGGCACCCGAGGGCAAGATTGCCAAGGAGGACAAGGAAGATGGCGCAGGCGCAGGCAAGCCAGAGTAGAAGGGTGCGCGAGGGGGCTCCCCGAGCTTGTCATGAGTGAAACGAATTTTGCGAGGGCGTTATACCATGAGGGATTGTCTCTGGTGTTTCTGGGACGGGGTTGTGCATTTTTATCTAACCTTGAGCCCGGCGTGGTGCGAATTGGACGGAACCCAGCGTGCGTGGCGGTGACTCTGGTGAGCGGACATGGACAGCGGCGACATGCATACAAAGAGATACCCAGCTGTGCAAGCGCTGCCTTTGAATTTACTAAACTGCGCCATTTTGTCGATGTATGTATCTTCCGACGTATTTCATCAGCCTGTGCTGTGATGACCCGAGGCCTTTTACTCTCCGTGGTTGGTGGGGTGGGCAGGTAAAAGTGTTGATCCCATTGGTCACGCCACGCTCGGCCAGCCACGCTCACCAGCCAGTCGTTAGCCACAGCTCTTCACTTCACGACCCCGGAAGGGGCCCTGCGTCATCTCGCCGTCGTCAATGGCCGTCGTCGATGGCCGTCGTCACTCCGTCTTCGCAAACTCAAGCAGCACCCGCAGCGACTGATGCATCAACATGGCGATCTCGGTATGTGCCCTCCGGCTTCCCACTGAGCTTACCATGTGCATGGTGCCCTTGCAAGCAGACCAGGCCCTCGCTCGGGCACAGCGACTCGCTAACAAGTCTGATAGTGGAAGTCGTTTGACTTCTTCGAAGTCTCCCAAGTCTCCCTTCCCGACGACGATGCCCGCCATGTGTTCGAAAGCAACGAGATCGCCAGCATCTGCGCAGGCTCCGACAGTCTGTTCATTGGTGGCAACGACGGGACCGTGAGCATCATCGGTCAGAGTTGGACAGTGGTGAGGAGGTTCCAAGCCCACGACACCGGGCGCGTCACTCACATGCGCCAAGTCGAGGGAACCAGCCTCCTCGTCACCGTGGCCGAGGACCTGAGCGGGGAGCCGGTTCTCAAGGCGTGGGCCCTGGACAAGCTCGTCAAGAAGACCAACATGCCCACCTGCCTGAGCACGCTGACTGTCAACAACGGCCGGCGGCAGTTTCCCATCTCCGCCTTTGCGGCATCGGACGACCTGTCACAGATTGCGGTCGGGTTCGGCAACGGATCGGTGACGGTGATTCGCGGCGATCTCGTTCACGACCTGGGCACCAAGCAGAGGATAGTGTACGAGTCGGAAGAGCCCGTGACTGGCGTGCAGCTTGCGACGGACGAGAAGCTCACCACGCTCTTCATCTCCACGACGGCACGCATTGTCAGGCTGGGCCTTTCGAGGAAGGGTCAGGGCTTGCCTCCCAAGACTGTGGAAGACGACGGGTGTGCCTGGGGGTGCATGACGCTCGACAAGGAGACGGGCGAGGTGGTGGTGGCGAGAGACGATGCGATTTATACCTACTCGCTCGATGGGCGAGGACCGCCAAAGGCGTACGAGGCCCCCAAGTCCCTGATCGCCATGTACGACAACTACGTGGCACTCCAGTGCTTGCCGTCGGGCGCAAATGGGAGAGGTGCCGACGGTATGAGGCGGCGGTTTGGGAGCAGTGGACACGATGACCTGTTTCATGCGACAACCTTTGTCCTGCTCGAGCCAGACTTGAGGATGATTGCACACTCGGAGACGATGATGTCACCGGTGAGGTTCATATTCGACGTCTGGGGCGACTTGTTCACCGTGTCTGAGGAGGGCAAGGTAACGTACTCTCTCTTCCGGGTCGTTGTTTGTGTTGACCACGAGAGCTGGCTCGATTGGACTCTTCCGGCTGACTGGCTGTTTCTTTTTTTTTTTTTTTTTTTTTTTTCCTCATCTTTCAGGTGTATAGATATCACGAGAAGCCTCTGCAACAGAGGCTGGAGATGGTGTACCAGCGCAACATGTTCCATCTTGCCATTGAGTTGGCGCAGAGTTCTGGCATGGACTCGCAGCAACTGACCGTCATATACCGCAAATTCGGTGATTACTTGTACCAAAAGGCGGATTATGACGGGGCCATGGTGCAGTACATTCGCGCCATTGATACGACGGAACCGTCGCAAGTCATTCGCAAGGTATGCCGGCGCACCGCTTGCCCTTTCCAAATCAGAGGCAGCGCGGAACCGGGACAGGAGCAAGGGAATGATGATGATGGTGGTGGTGGTGTTGGTGGTGATGATTTGGACTCTAACTTTCCTAGTTTCTCGATACCCAACGGATTCACAATCTGATTCAATACCTGGAGCAACTACACGAGCATCGAAAGGCCACGGCCGACCACACGACGTTGCTCCTCAACTGCTATGCCAAGCTGAAGGACATTGACAAGCTGGAAAAGTTCATCAACTCACCGGGAGATCTCACGTTTGACCTGGATACGGCGATTGCCATGTGCCGGCAAGGGGGGTACTTTGAACAAGCAGCCTATCTCGCCAAGCGGCATGGCGAGACAGAATTGGTCGTCGATATTCTCATTGAAGATTCGAAGCACTATGACGAGGCACTTGACTACATCTGGCGCCAAGAAGCCGAAGTGGTAGGTTTGCCACGCCGCCGTCTTGTCACGTCAGGCATGTTTGGCTTACTGTCCCCAGGCCTATCCCTGCATGAAAAAGTATGCGCGCGTCCTCATCGAGCACTGCCCTGAGGAGGCGACGAAGCTCTTCGTGCTCTACTACACGGGCAAGTTCCGACCGAGGAAAACGACGACAGTGCCCGTGGCGGGCGAGACACCACCAGCCGGGGGCTTCACGTCTGGCGCGGCGAGTGCCGTACAGAACTTGTCCAACTACCTCCCGTTCCCGTACCTGAACACGTCGTCTGGCGCGACGCCGGGGGGCACCGTGAGCGCCAACAATGGCCTCGCGCTCAATGAAGAAGACGACCCGCCACCAAAATACACGGTGCCTGCACCACGGACGGCATTCTCGTCCTTCATCGACCATCCGGACGAGTTCATACGGTTCCTGGAGGCATGTCTTGAGGAAGAAGAAGTCAAGGTCACGGACAGGTCGGACCTCTACACGACCTTGTTTGAGATGTATCTCCACAAGGCGGGCGAGAAGAAGGGACATGACGGCGAAAAATGGGAAGCCAAGGCGAAGAAGCTGATCGAGGGCGAGCACGTGCCCATGGAGAGCGCCAACGTGCTTCTCCTGTCGGACCTGTGCAACTTCCGCGACGGCAGCATACTGGTCAAGGAGCAGGCGGGCCTTTTCTTTGACATTTTCCGATCTTACACGTCGGCCAAGGACACAAGAGGCGCCATCAAGGCTCTGCGAAAGTACGGGCCCGACGAGCCTCGACTGTATCCAGCAGCGCTCGCATACCTCACGTCGGACCCGCGGATCCTGGAGGAAGCCGGCGCCGACGAGCTGGCCAAGGTGCTCTCCAAGATCGACAGGGACGGCCTGATGGCGCCGCTGCAGGTGGTGCAGACGCTGGTCGGCCAGTCATCGGGCGGCGGCGTCGCGACCATGGGCATGATCAAGCCGTACCTTCGCGAGACCATCCAGCGCGAGCGCAGGGAAATCGACGAGAACCGGCGACAGATGGAGACGCTGCGGAGCGACACGGAGAAGCGGCGGGCCGAGCTCGCCGACCTGGGGACCAAGCCGGCCGTCTTCCAGGCGACGCGGTGCTCGGACTGCGGCCAGGGCCTCGACCTGCCGGCGGTGCACTTCCTGTGCAAGCACAGCTTCCACCAGCGGTGCCTGCGCCGGGGGGGCGGGGGCGGGGGCGGGGGCGGCGACGGCGACGGCGGCGACGACGACGTCGAGTGTCCGCAGTGCGCGGGCGGGAATGACCTGATCCGGAAGATGAGGGAGGAGCAGCGGAAGGCGGCGGGGAAGCACGACCTGTTCCGGGCGGAGCTGGAGGGCAGCGAGGATCGGTTTGGGACAGTGGCCAAGTGGTTTGGGAGGGGGGTGATGGATGGGGGGCCGGGATTGTGATGTGTATGTGTGTGTGCGGTCTTGCGGTTCTGAGATGGATGGTGTAGGAAGTGTAGATAGAAGCAGCCAGTGTCGCACGGGTCTATAGGGGGTAATTACGCATCATCTAACGTGGTGTGTACACATCCGTTTTTTATGCGAGAGCCAGCCAGCCAGCCAGCCAGCCAGCCGCCAGCCACAACCCGCGCCACAGTGCAGACGTTCATTGTACCCAGGTACCTGCCGCATCTCTTTCTTGTTCCACGACCATCCACGATCGTCCATGACCTGCTCCATCATCATCATCTTCCTGGTTGAAAAATTTAAAAATTTAAAAAAATGCCCCAATCCCGCCTCCCCTTCTTCACCCGCTCCCTCACAGCCTTCCTCTCCTCCGCCGACCCCTTCCGCGTGCTCGCCACGGTCACGGCCC
Organism: Claviceps citrina; assembly: GCA_018360365.1. Taxonomy (NCBI): domain Eukaryota; kingdom Fungi; phylum Ascomycota; class Sordariomycetes; order Hypocreales; family Clavicipitaceae; genus Claviceps; species Claviceps citrina. The sequence continues at coordinate 52 of SRQA01000748.1, read as the reverse complement.
CGGCTGCGGCTGCGGCACCCGCACCCGCACCCGCACCCGCACCCGCACCTCC
>SRQA01000747.1:7500-16956 GCA_018360365.1 Claviceps citrina | reverse complement strand
GCTTGGAGGAGGAGGAGGAGGAGGAGGTGGTGGTGGTGGTGGATGTGGTTTTGGGGGAGGGGGGTCGGGAGGACTGGAGGTGGTTTAGTATTTTCATGGCTTTTTTTTTTTGGGTTCTTTTCGAGGGTTGTGGGATGGGTTGGTTGGGTGGTTGGTTGGATGGTTGGTTGGATGGTTGGTTGGATGGTTGGCTGGGTTGAAAAGGAGAAAGGGGGAAGGGGAAGGGGAAGGGCAAGGGTTCACGAACCATGAAGGCTTTTCTTTGTCGTCTTGTCATGGCGGATGAGGTGGGTGGCTGCGGCGGTTTCGAGTGGTCTATTACTTCTACCTGTGCCTCTGCCTCTGCCTCTGCCTCTGCCTCTGCTGCGAGGGGGGTTGCTTTGCTGCCGCTGCTGCTGTCTGGGTTGGGCTGAGTTAGTAAACGGGTTTGATTGTGTATCTTTTCTTTTCTCTCTTGTTTTTTTTTTTTTTTTCAAAAAAATAAAAAAAATAAAAGAAAGGATTTATTTTTCTTCTTCTGTTCTTCCTTTTTTTTCCCTTTTCTTCTTCTTTTTACTCTTCTCTTCTCTTCTTCTTTTTTTTTTCCTTTGTTCCTTTTTGCCTTTTCCACTTCTTATGCTTCTTTTTAAGAAAAAAAAAAAAAAAAGACATTATGCTGTTTGAAAAAAAAAATAGAAAAAGAGAAGAAGAAGGAAGATTGGAAAGTCTCTTCAAGGATATATGTAAGTGACGTGTGCAAGACACATACCCTCTGCCCCGTCCTCTGCGCCCGAGAGACCCCCCCATTCGGAGCCGTCGTCGTCGTCGTCGTCGTCGTCGTCTCTTCCGTGCGCCTGCTTCTGCTTCTGCTTTTTCGTTTTCGTGCTGCTGCCTTCATCGTCCCGCAGCGGCTGGAAGCGCGCTTCAAAGTGCCGTCGTAGGAGGTCGTGCGCGTCGTGGTCGGATGATGATGATGATGATGCGCCCCCCGGTGGCGAGGTCGAGGTCGAGGGCTCGGGATGCGCTTTGCGCTTGCGGGGGAGGAGGGCCATTGGGCGGGCCGGTTTGGGGTGATGGAGAGGGCAAGGGAGAGGGAGAGGGAGAGGGAGAGGGAGAATGGTGGGAGTTCTTGATCTTGCACAAGTCGCCGTGAACTATGGCAATGGTTCTAGAAAAAAAGACGTGATGAAAAAAGAAAATGAAAAATGAAACCCAGTTGGGTGGGCTAGCGTGGGTTAGCGGGGTGAGCCGCGGGCTCTGTCTGTGGGGAGGGGGGCGGACCGTGAAAGTTTACGACGTTTCAATGGCACAATCTGCTGCAGCGGTAACTGATGCGGTTAGAGGAAAAACATGGATTGATTGATTATCATCGAGGTACTGGTTTTCTCAGTCCGTCGTCACAGCGCCGGAGCCTCTATCGGTGGGGGAAGAATCTGGCGTGATCAGGGCAGGGAGAAGCGCCTTTCCTCGCTGGTATTATGCACCTCGTTTCAGGTTATATACATGTTTGAAAAAAAAAAGAAGAAGAAGAAGAAGAAGAAGAAGAAGAAAGGGTAAGAAAGAGCAAAGAAAAAAACATCCCCGACCCCGACGCCGATGCCGATGCCCGTGCCCGTGCCCGTGCCCGTGCCCGTGACGATGCCCCATACCGAAAGCAAAAAAAAAAAGGGAACTACATGCAAAAACAACAAGATTCACACCCTCATAGACGTGCGAGCCCTCCTCGCATCGTCCTCCCTCCTCGCCTCGCTCCTCGCCAAAAAATCCTGCCGAGCGGCATACGAGTCCTTGGACTTCCTCGCCAGCTCCAGGTCGTGCTTGATGCCCTCCTTGTCGACGTAGCCGGCCCAGTCCATCCTGCTCTTCTCCACGGTGGTGAGCTTCCTCGCCTGCGCCATGGAAGCGTCCCCCCCCCGGACGGCCCGGGTCCTCGCCGCCGCCAGACCGAGGTCCAGATCCGTGCGCCCCGGCCCGGTGTCGAGGACGGGCTCGAAGGCGGACCGGAAGGCCTTTTTGGTGGTGGTGGCGCGCCTGGCGGGCGATGCGTCTGGAGGACCGGCGGGGGCGTCTGCGTCGTCGCGACGGGACGCGAGATGGAGCGCGGCTTCTGCCGAGTCGCGCGCCACGATCTTTTCTTCCGTGTGCACTCTGCCGGCAAAGTTGTACGTTCGCTTGATGCGAATGGTGTCGGGCTGGGCGGCGGCGGAGGCAGCGGCATTCGCGGCGGCGGCGCTGTTGTCGGGCTGATGGTGCGTGGTTGCGGCCTCATCGCCGTCTTCTTCGGTCGCGGCCGAGTCTTTGCTGGGCTGGACGGGCTCGCCCGACGTCATCTGTGCCCAGACGGCGTCGACGTCAATCGTGACGGGCTCATTATTGTTCACGGCATATTTGCGCTCCTCCTTTCTTTTGTTTAGACAAGAAAACGCACATGTGTTAGTTTGTCAGACCACATATTGCCCCTTGGCTAGGAAAAAGTACATGCCAAAGAAGGGGAAAAAAAGGGCCGGGGGGGGGGGGGGGGGGGGTAGAACGACATACTCTGCCGCTCGTTGCGCGCGCGTCTTGACCAGTCCGCCTTGGCCACCTTCGTCGTCGTCGTCGTCGTCGTCGTCGTCGTCGTCGACAGGCTGTCCTCTCTCCTGTGCTCGCCGCCGCCTCTTCTGGCCCTTTACGATGATGGCCTCGTCTCCCGAGTTGTCGTAGCCGGCGTCCACGCCGCTTTTGCCGCCGCCGCCGCTGGCTATTGTCTCGGCGTGCGTCCGCTTCGATGAGCCGACGGCGCCCGCGGCCGCGCCCGCAGCGGCGGCGTCTTCCGAGTCGGACTCGTCGTCGGAGGCCGGTTCCGGCGCTGCGTCGGGCGCAAAGTCCGAGTCCTGGGAGGAAGCATACTGCTCATCGTCATCCTGCGGCGGATCGGGATCCAGAAGCATCTCGGAAGGCGCGGGGGGAATGGTGCTTGTGCTCGAGGGTTTTCCCTTTGTCGAGATGTGAATCGATGGCCGAAGGATCAAGCGATGAAATCAAGCACCTTGTCCGGTCGGGTCTCTGGCTGGCAGCGGCTCCACTGTTGTGCAGGACCTGGACGGCGCATCCTTGCAGCAATCAAAGCAGGCCTCGGAGCCACCGGCAGCTTTTTTTTCCGTGGCGGCAGACCGACGACGTTCGGACCCTGAATCACTACCCCGTGTGATAATATGGCGCAACAAGAAAAGGAAACGAAGGGGAAGAAAGAGAGTCGTGCCACCAACTCTCCGTCCAGCACAGTCTTTTTGGCTCATACAGAAGAACACGGGGGATCTTGTCTGGATCATGAAGGAATGGGAGGCGAAGCCGAGGGCGGTTTCAGCCTCCGGCTATCGGTCACGACTTACGACTCACGAGTCACGACTGACGACTCGCGCCAGGCATTACCCAAAGTCACGAGTCGGAGCACGACATCTTGCGGCAGATAAGGGGGCCCAATGGCGTGCCAAGAACGGGCGCCAGGAACAAATCTGGAACCCCCTTGTCGCGATCCTGCGCTTGCGCTTAGGTTGGATGAAGAACCAAAGAGACCCGGCACCTTATCCGATAGCCTGAATATCGGGGCGCAAGAGTTGGGCGGGATGGGCACAGGAAGACGAGACGACAAATCAGGAGCCACCGGGGCCAGGTGAGCTGCTCTTGACGCAGTTGGAACTTGGCACTTGACAAGTTTGGAGGATTGGAGATTGGCCTTTTCCAATTTACCCGACGTGTCTCCCCCTCTTTTTTTTCTGCTTCCGCGCAAAGGACTTTTGCTGGCGGTAATTCAACGATGCTGGATGGAGCCTGGCAGTAGCCGCACATGAACTTGCTAATGTTATGCAATGACTCTCTGCAGGGCCGAAGCTTGCGATAACAAGATGGCGTCCACGCTTTTGCCTCGCCGGGGGGGGGATCATGTGGAAAAAATAACAATAATACAAATAGCAAGCGGTTTGCCCTGTCACCATGCCCTGAAAGGAGGAAGACACACTTCAGCATCCTTTACACTACACTCTCTTTTTTTATCGATTTACACTACTCTCTTTTTGATCGATTTACACCACTCTCTTTTTGATCGTTTGACCATAGCACAGAACATCATCGCCATGCAGACCTTTGGATCCTTCCTCGTGTCTCTGGTGGCGGCCAGCAGCGTCGTCTCCGCCGCCGCCGTGCCGCCCCCCAGCAGCGGCAGCGGCAAATTCTCCGTCGCGGCCAAACTCAACACCGATTACCGGCCCAACGGCCCGCTGAGGCTGGCCAAGCTGTACGCCAAGTACGGCAAGCCGGTGCCGGACGGACTCAAGGCGGCGCTGCGGCGGCAGGGGCACGAGGCGAACCGCATGAAGGGCACGGTGTCGGCGGCGCCGCAGAAGTTGGACTGGGAATATCTGTCGCCGGTGCAAATCGGCACGCCGCCGCAGACGCTGATGGTCAGCTTCGACACGGGCTCCAGCGACCTGTGGGTGTTCAGCAACTACACGAGGGCCGAGATGGTCAATGGCCAGAAGGTGTACCAGCCGGGCCAAAGCTCGACCGCCCGGCTGCTGCCCGACCAGAAGTGGACCATCCTGTACGGAGACGGCAGCTCCGCGAGCGGCCTTGTCTACACCGACGCCGTCTCCATCGGGGGCGTCACCGTCCCGGAGCAGGCCGTCGAGGTGGCCCAGAACGTGACGCAAATGTTCCTCGCCGACCAGGCCAACTCCGGCCTCTTGGGCCTCGCCATGACCTCCATCAACCAAGTCCAGCCGGTGAAACAGAAGACCTTCTTCGATAACGCAAAGGCCTCGCTCGACGCGCCCATCTTCACCGTCAACCTCAAGCACCAGGAAGACGGCAACTTCAATTTCGGCTACATCGACCCGGCCGAGCACGTCGGCCCCATCAACTACACTCCCGTCGACGGCGGCGCCGGCTACTGGAACTTCACCTCGCCCGGCTTCGCCATCGGAGACGGCTCCTTCAAGCAGCACCCCTTTGACGTCATCGCCGACACGGGCGCCAGCCACATCCTGCTGCCCTACCACATCGTCAGCGCCTACTACAAGAGGATCCCGACCGCCCGTTACGACAATGAACAGTACGCCTACGTCTTCGACTGCAACACCAAGCTGCCCGACTTTCATTTTGCCATAGAAAAGGCCATGCTCACCGTCCCCGGCCACCTCATCAACTACGGGCCCGTCGACGACAAGACCTGCCTTGGCAGTCTCCAGCTCAGCGGTTTCCTGGGAATTAACATTCTCGGCGACGTGGCGATGAAGGCCACGCTGGTCGTCTTTGACAGTGGCAACAACCGGATCGGATGGGCGCAAAAGGCAACCTGATCTGATGTGACGGGCAGAGGAGAGAAAGAAGACGGGAAGGGGTTTCCCGGGGGGGGGGGGGGGGGGAATCCAGCATGCGCAGCACGGAGAAACTTGTCACGACTTTGTATACTTTGTAATATAAGAAAGTGCGGGTATAGAACATGAATGAAAACGAAATCCAAACACTACTCCTCATTGCTAGTTCCAAGGCGTCGCCCCATGCTCTGAAGATTGTTCAACCCCTACCAGACGAGCGACCGTCGACAGCTGACAGGCCGGCACGTTTTTCTTGCCACAGCTTCTTCTCCTCCACCCCCCTCCTTCCTTCTCTCTCCCACCCCACCTCTTTGTATGTTGCTCGTCCTTCATGCCGATCATACAGCATAATACAAGTCGGAGAACGGCAAGTTCCTTTTCTCCTCGGAACCATGCCATGACACCACGCCGGCTTTCTGTGCTGCTGCGCATGGTTACCCGCTCGCCTCCGAGACGGCACCCCCCCCTCCCTCGCTGCAGTGCAACACACCAAAGGTACACGCACGCACGTGTCATCTTCACCCGGTCTTGCCAAACACCGAAAAGTCCGACGCCGCAATGGGCGCCAGGCCAGGCCGTGTCGTCTCGGTCAGCGGCGCAGCGCAGTCCCCCCCCCCCCCCCCCCAAACGGCAGTTCCTGGCCCGCGGCATTCGGCAGTGCAGAGAGGCGTATTTTTACCAATAAATACTACCTGCGGGCCATGTGCCAGAACTGTGCACCGTGCTCTGCTGCCGATAAATAAAGGGTAAGTGGTATCCGAAGTGGAAGAACCGATTCAGCCGCCTCCTACTCGTCCTCAGCTCAAACCGGAAAGAGGAGTCTCAGAGAGTCTCAGCTCGTCGGTCCCAGAGCCCGAAGAACGGCATATACGCACATAGACGCACATAGACGCACATAGACGCACATAGACGCACATAGACGCACATAGTACAGGTGGGGGGGCCCCGAAAAAAACACAGAAAACAGAAATGTGCGTTCGCCGCATGCAAAAGCCTTGCCACATATCCATGTGATGCAACCCCATCTTTTTAAGGATATATTTGAGCCCCATGATATCCGACGGGGGACAGAAGGGGGGGGTGGGGGGGGGTGCGGTTTGGCTGTGTTTTTTTCAATTTTCCCCGTGCGTGTATAAACAAGGCACGATGCCCTGAAAAGTAAGAAAGAGGAAAACAGGCGTGAAAGTGCTTTCTCTTTGTGCATTTTATTTCACGTTTCACAGCGGGCAGAACGAACCCGAAAAAAGGAAAATGACGGTCCACCTCGCAGCGAGTTACGTGCAGCTCGCTGGCTTCGCTGGGCTACTCGCCCTGTTCTACGTTGGTTATTTCCCCGTTCCACTGTCCCCCATCTGAAAGAAAAGTTTGTTTCTCCATGACATGTTCTGACGCGCTCCCATGCGCACACAAAGTATGCCTTTTCGGTTCTCTCGCATCCCGCGTCCAAGGTGCCCGGGCCGTGGCATTCGAAATGGACAGACGTCGTGGCCCGCCATCACTGGTTCCGCGGGCGGCAAATGCTGTATATCCACGAACTACATGAGAAATATGGCAAGCTTGGGCACTCCTTACCCTTGATTTGGCCCGATGCAGGAAAGGGCCCGATGAAAAAAGAACACCTCTAATCGAAAGTCACTTCTACAAGGCCCCATCGTCCGAGTGTCCCCTAATACGGTCGCCGTGGCCGACCTCGACGCCGTCAAGATGATCTACACCACCAAGGAAACATACCGCAAGAGCAAGTTCTACGAGGTGCTCTCCGGACGGCCCATCCAGAGCATCTTCAGCACCACGGATGTGGACTTCCACCGGAAACTGAGAAGGCTCATGGCCGCACCAATGTCGGAGTCGTCTCTCAAGTCCATGATGCCCCAGATAAAAGCCCATGTAGAGCTGGCCATCCAGAGAATGAAAGAGGAGTCGACCAGTCGAGGAGTCATAGACGTCTTCAAGTGGTTCTTGTTTATGACGACAGACGTCATCGGGGAGCTTTCATTTGGGGAATCGTTTCAGATGCTGGAGAAAGGAAAGGTAGGATGACTTCTCTGCGCGCCGGGAGATGTGGTGTGGGAGGCGCGGGTTGGTTTTGCGCAGACCTCGACGCTGACCTCTGCTTCGAACCAACCACACAGAAGAACCAATATATCGAAGACCTTGAGAACTTGACCTCGGTCTCTGCGTATCGCATCACCTTTCCCTTCATCTTTCAGCTTGCAACTCGACACAACAAGATACTGCCGTTCTTCAAGAGCCAAATTTCGGCCTTCATGCGCTTGGTGGATTATGCGAGGCAGTCGCTCGGGAGGTACCAGAAACAGCTCGACCAAGATCCAGCCAATGCGAAGCGGACATTCTTCGCCAAGCTGTTCGAGGCCAAGGAAGACGACAAGTTACGGTTCGATGACATCCTGACGAATGCCCAGACCTTCATCGTGGCCGGCAGTGACACGACGGCGAATACGTTGACGTATCTCGTCTGGTGCGTCTGCAAGAGGCCCCATCTCCGGGATGCGCTCGTTGAGGAGCTGCGAACCCTGCCTGAGGACTTCACGGAATCTGACCTGCGAGGACTGGCCCTCTTCAATCAGACAGTCGAGGAGACGCTCCGCCTGTATTCGTCGGTTCCAGCACCGCTCCCGAGAGCTGTTCCCCCGGGCGGGGCGAACATTGGAGGCTACTTTCTCAGCGAGGGCACCACGGTTGAGACGCAGGCATACACGCTACATCGCGACCCGGCCATTTTCGAGAACCCCTTCCAGTTCCACCCTGAGCGATGGGCAAACCCAACAAAGGCGATGAAAGAGGCCTTTATGCCCTTTGGTCGTGGCTCTAGAAGTAAGTCCACCTGCCAGGTGTTGGAAACAGACTGACGATACCGTCCCCCCCCTCCTCCTTCTCCGCTTCTCCCCAAAATGGTGTACTGACCAAGGCCGGAACGCAGCATGCATCGGGCTGCATTTGGCGTACCATGAGCTCCGGCTCGCCGCGGCGCGGTTCCTGCTGGAATTTCCCACGGCGTGCGTATCTACTCGTGAAGGAATGTCGGACAGGGATATGGACCAGTCTGTCCACTTCTTGATGTGCCCCAAGGGAAAGCGGTGTCTCATCGAAGCAAAATAAATGGTCGAGAAGTTTGGACGGAAGGCCGTCTTGCTGCTACACTACCTAGGTAGCATATGCACAAAGTCGGCGACTACTTAGGTACTAGGCAGCAATAAAATCTGTGTGCATGCAAAGTTTTGTGAGTCGTCTTTGCTTTTGCCCGAAGGTTGGTCACGCAACGACGCCTTTGTACGACAGCTCCACAAGTTTTCGAGTAGCACACTGTCGTCATCTCCACGTGACTTGCTATAGCTTTCCAAGAGTCTTTTTTCTTTTTAAAATATCAGCGCCCCTGGAATCTTCCGGCCCCATTTGTCACGTCATGATCCGAGGGCACTGAGTTTTCAGCGGAATGACAGTCATGTCGAGCGGTGACGATTTCGACGTCGAGGTTCCCGAATTGGCGGAAGATGACCCCATGAGATCTTTCCTTCCAGCTTCATTCGGCAAGAAGTCCAAGGAAGCGAACGTTGCGGCTCAGATTGACCGAAGCAAACGAGCGGTGGACAATACGGCCGTCACCGCCGCAGGCGCCGCCAAACATTCGGCTGTTAAAAACTCGGGAGCGAACAGGTCCGATGGCGACAGCGCCGATAGGAACGATGACACGGATGATTCCGACGACTCCGACGACTCCGACGATGCAGACGACTATCCTGTATCTCACGAACTTGTTCTAAAGACGCACAGTCGCGCGGTCACCACTGTGTCTCTGGATCCGGCGGGAGGACGGCTATTGACGGCCTCCTTGGACTGCGTGGTCAACTTTCATGACTTTGCATCCATGACACCCTCTACGCTACGCGCTTTCAAGACTGTTGATCCCTACGAGACCAAGAAGTCTGCCGCAAGCGCCGAATCACACCCGATCCATCACGTCGAATTCAATCCGCTCTCTGGAGGAGCCTTTTTGTGCATCTCCGCGCACCCGCAAGCCAAAATCATGTCCCGGGATGGCCAGATCCTGACAGAGTTTGTCAAAGGCGACATGTACCTCAGAGACATGAACAATACCAAAGGT
>SRQA01000747.1:0-2500 GCA_018360365.1 Claviceps citrina | reverse complement strand
CCGACAAGACGGAGAAGGTCATCAAGTGCAAGTTCTCGGCCCTGCAAGCCAAGCTATACAAGCAAATGGTGACGCACAATAGATTAGTCGTCAGCGATGGCAAGGGTGGCAAGACCAATGCCCGTGGTCTGAGCAACATGATTATGCAGCTTCGCAAGCTGTGCAACCACCCGTTTGTGTTTGACGAAGTGGAGAACGTGATGAATCCCATGAGCATCAGCAATGACCTGCTCTGGAGAACAGCCGGCAAGTTCGAGCTGTTGGATCGGATTTTGCCCAAATATCAAGCCACCGGACACAGAGTCCTCATGTTCTTCCAGATGACGGCCATCATGGACATCATGGAAGATTACCTGCGGTACCGAAAGTTTGAGTACCTGCGTCTCGATGGTACCACGAAATCCGATGAGCGATCAGACCTACTCCGGGAGTTCAATGCCCCCGACTCCAAGTACTTCATGTTCCTGCTGTCCACTCGTGCCGGTGGTCTGGGCCTCAACCTGCAGACGGCTGACACGGTCATCATCTACGACTCGGACTGGAATCCGCATCAGGATCTTCAAGCACAGGATCGTGCCCACCGTATTGGTCAGAAGAATGAGGTTCGTATTCTTCGACTGATAAGCTCCAACTCGGTGGAGGAGAAGATACTGGAGCGTGCTCGGTTCAAGCTCGACATGGACGGCAAGGTCATCCAGGCTGGTCGGTTCGACAACAAGTCATCGGAAACCGATCGTGACGCCATGCTCCGCACTCTGCTTGAAAGTGCCGACATGGCGGAAAGTGGAGAGCAGGATGACATGGAGGATGAAGAACTCAACATGATGCTTGCGCGAAGTGACGACGAAATCGCCGTGTTCCAAAGGATTGACGAGGAGAGAGCAAAGGACCCTACGTACGGTACCGCCACAGGCCACAAGCCTAAACCCAGACTGATGGGTGAGGATGAGCTGCCGGACATTTATCTGAACGAAGGCAACGTTGTGGAGGAAGAGGTTGACGACACGATCCTGGGCCGCGGTGCTCGCGAACGAACCAAGGTTCGGTACGATGATGGTCTCACGGAAGAACAATGGTTGATGGCGGTCGACGACGAAGAAGACAGCCCCGAAGCAGCGGCCGCTCGCAAACAAGCTCGCAAAGACAAGCGCGAGGTCAACAGGGTGAAGAGAACGGCCATGATGAACTCGATTGACAACTCGCCGTCGGCCAGCCGTGCAAGTACAGAGGAGGTTGAGACGCCCAAGAAGCGCGGCCGCAAGCCCAGCAACAAGAACGAGAAACGCAAGGCCGAGGATGGTGATGAAGAACCGCCGCCTCCCAAGAAGCGACGTGGTCCCCAAGGGCGATCAAGCAAGGGGGCCGCGGCATCATCGGACTCACGAGTAAGCCCGCAACAGCGAGAAGTGTTGCAAAAGAGTCTGCGAGCGGTCTACGATGGCCTGATGAACCTCGAGGTCGATGACCTTGAGCCGCCGGCCGAAGATGACGAATCGGATGCCGGAAAGCGTCTCATCATTGGGCCGTTTGTGAAGCTGCCCCCCAAGCGAGAGTACGCAGATTACTACGTCATTATCCAGAATCCCATCTGCATGAATCAGATTCAGACGCGCATCAGAAAGGAAGAATATTCCTGTCTCGGTGACCTGCGCAAGGATTTTGACCTGATGATTCGCAATTGTCAAACCTACAACGAGGATGGCAGCATTCTCTACCAAGATGCAAAGACCATGAATGTAAGTACTCATCCATCAAACCTTGTAATCCAAAAAAAGAAGAGGGAAGCCGTCGTTTTGCTAAAGAAGGTACCCTTTTGTTTGCAGGAATTCTTCACCAAGAAAATGCAGGAGGAATTGGATGCACACCCAGAATTGCAAGAGCTGGAAGAAGGGGGGAGCAAGGCAGGATCTATTGCACCCACAGGCAACGGAGAAAGCACACCACAGCCTAGCGGGACACGAATCAAGATCATCTCTAGCAGCGCTCGCAACAGTGAAGCAGCGAATGGCATCAAGTTGTCGGCGCATAGCGACAGAGAGTGAACGAGGCACGCACGAGCAAAGGGACGCAAAGATGTCCAGCACGCGCGCAGTGAGACGGCGCCACCCCAAAGGAGGACAAAACTAATCAAAGCTCCGGCGCATTCCGGTTTTGAGGATGGATGCCTTTTTTTTTTTTTCTTGGGCTTTTTTTTATATTCCTGCTTCGCCTTTTTACATCTTTTCTCTTCCATTTTGGCGGTAGGGGCTTGGCTCCTTTTTTTTTTTCCCTTTATTTTTGGCCTTTTTTGCACATGGGTTGACGACACATTCTGATTGGCGTTTGTCAGGCGAGATGAGGGAGTGGTTTTTTTTTTTTTTTTTTTTTTTTTTTTTTTTTTTTTTTTTTTTTTTTTTTTTTATTGTTGGATGAGCACAGGTAAAAGATACCTGTGGGTTACGCGTAACCGTAGGTAAAAGGTGTGTACACATAAGGGGGTTCTATTCAGTTGTATCTTCTA
>SRQA01000746.1:0-17038 GCA_018360365.1 Claviceps citrina | reverse complement strand
GCTTATAAGATCTCCTATTAAAGTTAGGAAGGCCTAGGGAAGCTAACTAAATAGTTAGCGCTAAATTTAGGGCCTGCCCTAGGTCTTAGAAGTTCCTATAAGTTCTCCTATTAAAGTTAGGAAGGCCTAGGGGAGCAGACTATTACGTTAGTTCTTGCCCTAGGCCTTAGGGAGGCCTATAAGGTGCTGCTTTTATTATATATAAATATCTCTGCTAATCCGCTATGCTAACTATAGTAGGAGGCTAGTCTAGTCTATAAAAGCTCTGTGAGGTGCGGCCCCATAAGACAGGCCACGCCGGATTGCCCGGCGACGTCACGGAGAATCCCCGGCTAATGCCTAGGGCTTGCGCACGCGGCTAGTATATCTAGCAATACGTGCGCGCACTATTCTTGCTTAGTAAGCTTAAGTCCTTTTATAATATAATATATATCTTTTTGCTACTGCCTAGCCACAATGTCTCTTATAATTCTTAAGCTTTAACCCTAGCTACCTAGTAGCGGAGATAGCACTTATAATAAGATTTATAACTAAATTAGGGGATAATGCATATCTAGCACCTCCTAAAACGCTACCTTTAGTATTATATAATAGCTCTAGCCTTACTCTAATAGAGTTATTTATAGGCTAAGACCTTAAGACTACTAAGCAGGCTATTTGTAAGTAAATTGCCTAGCTTAAGATTCTTAGATAACTCTAGAAATAGGAAAAGGAATTACTTTAGCAACTTAGTATACATAAAAACCTACCTAAACGCTAGTAATACTATAATAATTCCTCTAATAGTAAAAGAGAAAAAGTTAAAGTTAGGAATATTATAAAGCTTACTTACCCTACTAACCTATAGAAATATAAAATCTAGATTAATAACCTAAACTATGCCTTTAATAAAGCAAAACATAAGTATTAATATAACTACTAGAAAATCCTTTTTGCCCTTAGTAATATAGACTAAGTCTATAGGGCAAGATAGGACTAATTTATTAGCAAAAAGACTGTAAAGGAGCAGGACTACTTTACTAATAACTAGGGTAGCTTCTAGGAGTAGACTCTTATACTACTCTAAGATTCTATAAATTATAATGCCTAAATTGCCTTATAGCTTAAGAAAGCATACTAATAAGACTAGTAAAGCCTTATAGACTTTAGCATCTACCTTAATTCCCTAGAGAATTATCTTAAAAGAGCAAGTAAAAAGTCCTAGGCTCTTACCTTCTTTATAAAACTATAGCCTAAATTATAGAACTACATAAATCTACATACCTCTATTACTAGCAAAACGCATAAGGAAGTTATAATAATTACATAATAATTCTAGGAGGTAATGCTATCTTTTAAGAATAAGCAAAAAGCTACTAATTCCTAGGATTATAACTAGCAAAAGGGATAATAATAAAACTACTAATTAAAATACCTATAATAATAAGCCTCTAATAAAAGCCCTGCTATAAAGCCTAATAAGGACAAGGTTTGTAATAAGCTAGATTAACTAAATAACCGCTGCTGCTATAATTACAGTAATAATAGCTACATTGCTTAGTACTATAATAAGCCGGCAAAAGACTAGGAAAACTACTAGCAGTAGAGGTAGATACCCTAACCTCTACCACTAATACCTAAATACCTATAGGATATAGATTTTGTGTTCTAGTATTTATAAAGGGGTAAAACACTACTAAAACATTTGCAAACCTAGATAGTTACTCTAATATTAACATTATAAGCATTAAGTTTACACAATAATACTAACTAAAAAAAGCCTAAGTAATAGCCCCTCTCCTTAAGGCTATAGGGAATCTTATAATACCTTAATATAGGGTGTATTATATGCTGCTTACCCTAAAAGACTTAAGGGGTTAAGAGAGAGACCTTATTATTAACTATATTACTATTAATAGGGACCTAAAACCTAAGGGAAGTCCTATATTAATTAGAATGCACACTCTTATAAAGGAATAAGTATACTTGTCTTTATATAGTTAAGAGTAGTAGTTTAAGCTTAGTTAAGATAAGTTAAAGATTTTAACCCCCTACTGTTTCGCTAAGAAATTATAATAAGAAGCAGTAGTATTTGCTATAAAATCCCTTAATAGCTTTATTTCCCTTAGAGATAAAGAAGTTACTAATACCTTCAGTAGCGCTAACACTATCCTAGATAAACTCTAGGAGTTCTAGGATATATTTGCCTCTAATAAGGCTAGACTATTACTATCTTAAAAGGAAACAAACTATACTATTAACCTCCTCCCGGACACTATGCCTCTATATAGTCCTATATACCCCCTCTTATAAGCAGAACTTAAGGAGCTCTAGAACTATATCTAAGATAACCTAGCAAAAGGGTGTATAAGACCCTTAAAAAGCCCTATAAGCGTGCTAATTCTCTTTATCCTAAAGAAAGATAGAACACTCTAACTTTATATAAACTACTAGGGAATTAATAAAATTACGCTTAAGAATTGCTACGCTTTACCCCTTATTTTAGAGATCCTTAACTACTACTAGGGTATAAAATACTTTTCTAAAATTAATATTAAAGACGCCTACTACTAGATCTAAATAAAAGCTAATAATAAGTAGAAGACTACTTTCTAAACCTACTATAAACACTTTAAATACCTTATTATGCTATTTAGCCTTACTAATGCCCTAGCTACATTCTAAAACTATATTTACTAAGCTCTTTACAGACTAATAAATACTATTTATATAGTATATCTAGATAATATCCTTATTTTCTCTAAAACCTAAGAAGCACACATAAAACATATTAAACAAGTCCTTAAACATATAAGAGAGGCAGAGCTATATGCAAAACCTTCTAAGTACACCTTCTACTAAGACTTAGTAGAATTCCTAGGATTTATTCTATTAACTACTAGCATTTTAATAAACCCTAAAAGGGTTAAGACTATATAAGATTAGCAAGAGCTAAAGAGCTTCTAGGATATATAAGTATTCCTTAGATTCTATAATTTTTACTAATACTTTATACACTAATACTCTAGTATTATAGCACCTTTAAATATACTTATAAAGGGCAGCTAGAATAGCATACAAAAGGGCACCTTTTAATTTAGACTAGCCAAAAAGATAGCGTTTATATAGCTAAAAGCTGCCTTCTAGGAGGCCCCTCTTCTCTATTACTATAACCCTAATAAGCAGGTCTAGATTAAAACAAACGCTTTAGTCTTCATAATAGCTAGCATTATCTTATAGCTAAATAATAATAGGCAATACCACCCTATAGCATTCTAGTTAAGGAAGTTTATAAACACAGAAAGAAATTATAGTACTACTAACTAAAAGCTCTTTATAATAGTTAAGTTATTTAAACACTAGTAATACTATATTAAAGGGGTGAAGAATCTAGTTAAAGTCCTATTAGATTACTATAACCTTTAGACTTTTATAAGGCTACTAAAGCTAAATAGCAGGCAAGCATAATAGTACATATTCTTATTACCTTTTAACTTTATTATTAAACATAAACTAGGCAAAAGCAACCCTGCTAATACACTATTAAGACAGCTAGATTATAATAGCAAAACGCTAACAAATTTAGGGCTACTACTTAACTTATAAAAGAAGTTTTTGTTTGCCCTAAGTAGTAAGGAGGCTAATAAGCCTAGAAAGATATATCTTATAAAAGAAGTAAAAGGGGTTATAATATCTAAGAGAAGACATAGTAAGACGCCTTTAGGAGAGGAAAATGCTCTAGTTATAGGGGATTAGTAGTAATATAGTAAGATGCCTTTAGGAGAGGAAAATACTCTAGTTTATAATCTTAGGGTCTAGACAAGCAAGGTAGCTACTAGGACGCTAGTAAAGCATAAGCTAGTAGCTAACGAATTCATAGCTAAAGTAGGATATGTTTTTAGCATTAAATTACACGAAATCTAGGCGGCTATTATGTTACTAAATCTATATAACTATATTATAAATAGGTTGCTAGCTTAGCTATTAAAAATAGCTTAGGACTATAACTAGAACCTTTAGATAAGTAGCTAGGCCTAAGAGGCAGCAAAAGGGAGGGGAAACGCTAGAATATAAAGACATAATATATATAGCCTCCTAATATATAATAACTAGGTAGTAGTACCTTAGGACCCTATCTTATAGGTAAAGCTTCTATAGCTATACTATAACAATCCCTTAGCTAGTTACTTTAGTGTTAACTAAATAATTAAATTACTATAATACAATTTCTACTAGCCTAGCCTATAGGAGGCAGTAGTAGACTATATGTCTAGTTATGCTAAATATTAGCGCGTTATAGCAAGATAGTATAAGCTATATAGGAAGCTTAAATTACTTTTAATACTAAGGCAACTATAGGTTAAAGTGTTAATAGACTTTGTTACGGGATTGCTATAGGCATTTTACTATAAGCAAGAAACTAACTTAATCTTAGTAATTATAGACTAATTTACTAAGTATTTTATATTCCTTCCTATTACTACTATAATTAATGCTACTAAGCTAGCAGAGACCTTTTATATAAAGATTAAATTAAAATTTAGTGCGCTAGAGGGTATTGTGTTAGACAGAGGATTAGTATTTACAAGCAAATTCTAGTCTAAGCTATGTTTCTACTCTAAGATAAAACAAAGGCTTTCTATAGCTTTTTACCTGCAAACTAACAGTTAAATAGAACGGATAAACTAGGTCCTTAAACATTACCTCCGTTGCTTTGTTAGAGAGAACTAACTAGTATAGCTAAAGCTGCTGCTATAGGCTTAATTTGCTTATAATAATATAGTTAACTAATTAACAGGCCTTGCTCCCTACTACGCACTTATAGGGTATTATCTTAAATTTCGCCTTAGTCTTAGGGACAAGACTACTAGGGGAGAGGTGCTAAAGGCAGAGGCCTAAGTAATAAAGCTATAGGAAGTATGCAAATAACTTTAAAAGACATAGTAAAGGGCTAGCAAATCCTAAGCAAAATATTATAATAAACAACATACACTACTACTAGTATTTAAGCATAAGGACCTTATACTATTATTAGCCTAGAATATTAAGGTAAAGGAAGCGAAACGCAAGCTAATCTCTAGATTTTTAGGACCCTTCCGCGTTATTTAGGCAATTAGGAAGCAAGCATATAAACTAGCACTACTAGAAAAGTATAGCCGCCTATATAATATATTCTATGTTAGCTTACTTAAGCTATAGAATTGCCGTAAAAATAGTATAAATGCGCAGGCAAATATACTAGACCTTAAAGAAGAAGATAAACACTACTAAGTTAAAGAAATTAAAGAATAAAAGATAGTTAAAGGAGAGACCTATTACCTAGTAAAATAGAAGGGATAGCTAAGTAAATATAATTAATAAGTCCTAGATAAGGACGTGAACGCACTATAGCTAATAGTAGCATATAGAAAAAAGACATAGTTACTAACAAAAAGGGGACAATAAGCTCCTAAAAAACACTAGCTATTATTTAGCATACTATTTACATATTAAAAAAAAAACAAATTAATTAAGACCCTAGAACCACCCCTAAAAAACAAAAGAAACACCCCCTACACTATAGGAATATTAACTAGAAAAGTCCTTATTATAACACTAGCAGTAGGACTAGCAAACTTATTATAGTCTTCTTCCTTATTAAGCAACCCTCTAACTAAGGCGAAAAACCGCTAAATAGCGATTGCCTAGGGGAGATACCCTAGGTCCTTAGGATATAGACATAACTTTATTTAGGCCTTTTAAACTATAAGGGTGTTATTATAGTTAGCCTAAGGGGGCATATTTATTAGCGAAAAATAAGGTAAACAAAGGCAATTACATTACAGGATACTTATAATTCTAGGCAATAGCGCCAGACTATATATTACAGTAGTAAGACGCTATTATAAGATAATATACTAGTAGTACGCCGCAAAGGCAGCCTGTGGAAATATTAGAAAATAGAGAGTAAATAACAGGCAAGAAGCTATATACCTAACGCCCCTTCGCTGCCCTAGTTAGCCTAAAAGTAATATAGTAAGCTATATTAGTATAAATAAAACTATATAGTAAGTTAAGCAAGCTATAAGTAACTCTAAGGCAAAAGTTATTAGAATATAGGAATAGGACTAAGGGAGTAATAGTAATAATAGTATAGGTAGTAGTAGTATAGGTATAGCAGCGGATAGCTAGCAAGGGGGCGGCGATTTCCTTCTCCTCCTTCTCCTTATTATTACTAGTAGTATTATTTTTATTATTATTATTATTCTTCTCCTTCTTAGTAAGAGAAGTGTGCTTAGCTAGTAGGGACCTAATCTAGCCTAAAAGCTTTGCTAAATTAATAAAGTTACTAGTAAGGGTTAGGCAATACTAAGAATAGGAGTTAGTAAAAGCATAAAGAACTATAGTATAGAGAATACATACTATCTTACATATATTACTATAATCCTTACACTAAACATAGCGCTTAGATACCTTATTATAGCTAAATAAAGTTAAATTTATAGCAAACTTACACTTAATTATTAAGACTACTAGCTTAGTACTATAGTAGCTCTTAAGTTTATTAAGTTTAGTATAGGCATAATATATATAGGCATATTTTTTTAAGAGCAAAGCTATAATATTAGTAGTAATTAACTAGCGAATTAGTAGGAAGTTTAGATAGGAGCGTAAGTATAAATATAAAAAAGGAAATAGTATTATAAAAGGGTAATAGTTATAAGATAGAATAAGTAGCGAAAGAGGGCAGACTTTATACCTATATATTATATGCTAGGTAATCTAATGTATTATTATTATTATTATTATTTATTATAATACTACGGGATAGTAACTAGTAAGGAGGTATTAGATAGCTAGTAAGGCTATTTAAAAGCCTAGCCTAAAAGTAGGGGGGTAATTATAAGGTATAGCCTTATAAGATAGGCCACGCTAGATTGCCTAGCAACGTCACGGAGAATCCCTAGCTAATGCCTAGGGCTTGCGTACGCAGCTAGTATATTTAGCGACGCGTGCGCGCACTATTCTTACTCGGCAAGCTTAAGTCCTTTTATAATACAATATACGCCTTTTCGCTACTGCCTAGCCACGACGTCTCTCACAAGCTCCTAGTAGGGCTAGGAGGAGTAAGGGAAATATTACTTAGTTCTTGCTAAAGGTTAAGTTAACTCCCCTAGTAGTAGTAATTTTTTAGATTCTGTAAGAGCTTATAGTTAGCTATAGGGTTATAACCTATTATAGGATTTAATACTGCTAGCTAGTATTATAGGGATTTAGGGAGCCTAATCTTATAGGGTGTTTAGGGGGGTCCCTTATAACCTTACTAATTCCTAGGTTATATTATAGGAAAGGTAGTTAAAGCAAACAAAGGAAGAGGGGAATTCTATATAAGGTAAAGATATAGATAATTCTTTAGTACTACTCTTTGCTATATTTAGGAAGGTAATTCCTAAAGCTATTAATATAAGGTGCTATAGTAAGAGGGAGAATAGTTACTATGCCTGCTTACTAGAGAATATAATCTTAATTATAAGGGATATAATAACTCTTTATTAGGATCCCTTAGTCTAGTCTTAGCCTATATTACTATTATAAGCTTACTAGTAATAAATAATTAGTCTAATAGGAAGTAAATATTATATTTTTATAAGAAGTTATAAAAAATATAAATAACTTTAGTGTTCCTATGTTTAAAGGCTTCTTTAGTTTAGTTTATAAATTAGTCTCTAAACTTCTACTAAAGAAGCTTACTAGAGAGGTCTTTAGTCTTAGCTTCTATAATAAAGAAAGCGATTTAGCTATATATTTTAGCACTTATAGCCTTACTAAGATTAAAATCTAATAGGTTAAGCTTATGCTAGTTTGCTATAATTACTCTTTTATATATTAATAGGATCTAAGGGAGCTTTAGGATTTTATTATTAAGATTAATAAATTAGGGGCTTTGTTTACCTATAAATATATATTATATTTAGTAGTAAAGAGAATAGAAATCTAATAGAAAAATAGTAAAGTAAGTAGTAGGGTAGGTAAAAGGGTAGAAATTTATAATAGTTATTAGTCTAGACTAATAGATTTAATTAAATTAAGGGCTTAATAAATCTTATAATAAACAAGAGATTTAATAATTTCTCTAATAGGCATTAAAGGCTAGAAAGAGGAAAAATCATACCTATTAAAGCAAGTAGTATAGTGCTATAGTAAGCTTCTTTTCTTAGCACAAAACAGCTCTATAAATAGACCCTAAAAAGCTTCCCTAAAGGGGATAAATTAAATCTATTTATAATCGCAGAATTGTCTCTTTTATATTACTTCCTTTGTTTAGTAGGATTAACTCTACTAATTTTATAAAAAATCAGCTACTATAAGCAGAAACTAGCGTTCTATAAGATATATAAATCTAGCTAATCTGTGGTGTAATTACTACTAATTAGTGTTAATTTATATATAAGCAAATTAATAATAAAAGTATAAGAAATAATAAGTAATATATACGCAAAAGGAAGTACTAGGATTCTAGTTAATATTGTTTATATTACTATTTAGCTAGCTAAGTAGGAGGCCTTTTAGTGGTTTTTGTGATGCGTAAAGTTGTGGGTTATGTAACCGGCGCACTAGCTACCCATCCGAGGCGAGCTCGAATGCGGCCAATTAGGATGCGCCGGGTCCACGTTGACCCGACCTGTTGCGTTGATATCAACAATAACAAAGCTTTACTTAAGTATCTTAAATGCCTTACGCTTATAAGAACCTAACATAAGTAGCCTTATTACATTATTTCTTATTAAATTAGTAAGGGGGGCTATTATTAATATCAACGCAACGGGTCGGGTTAACGTGGATCCGGCGCATCCTAATTAGCCGCATCCGAGCTTGCCTCGGACGGGTGGCTAGTGCGCCGGTTACATAACCCATAACTTTGCGCATTATAAAAACCACTAAAAGGCCTCCTACTTAGCTAGCTAAATAAAAAATATAAATAATATTAACTAGAATCCTAGTACTTCCTTTTGCGTGTGTATTACTTATTATTTCTTATACCTTTATTATTAATTTGCCTATGTATAAATTAACACTAATTAGTAGTAATTACACTATAGATTAGCTAGATTTACGCATCCTATAAAACGCTAGTTTCTGCTTATAGTAGCTAATTTTTTACAAAATTAGTAGAGTTAATCCTACTAAATAAAGAAAGTAATATAAAAGAGATAATTTTATAATTATAAATAAATTTAATCTATCCCCTTTAGGGAAGCTCTTTAGGGTCTATTTATAAAGCTATTTTATACTAAGAAAGGAAGCTTGCTATAGCACTATACTACTTGCTTTAATAAGTATAATTTTTCCCTCTTTCTAGCCTTAAACGCCTATTAAAGGAATTATTATATCTCTTGTCTATTATAAGATTTATTAAGCCCTTAATTTAATTAAATCTATTAGTCTAGACTAATAACTACTATAGATTTCTACCCTTTTACCTGCCTTATTACCTACTTGACAATTTTTTTATTAGATTTTTATTCTTTTTACTACTAAATATAATATATATTTATAAGTAAATAAAGCCCCTAATTTATTAATCTTAATAATAAGATCCTAAAGCTTCCTTAGATCCTATTAATATATAGAAGAGTAATTATAGTAGACTAGTATAAGCTTAACTTATTAGATTTTAATCTTAGTAAGGCTATAAGTGCTAAAATATATAGCTAAATCGCTTTTTTTATTATAAAAGCTAAGACTAAAAACCTCTCTAGTAAGCTCCTTTAGCAGAAGCTTAGAGACTAATTTATAAACTAAACTAAAAAAGCCTTTAAACACAGGAATACTAAAGTTATTTATGTTTTTTATAACTTCCTGTAAAAATATAATATTTACTTCCTATTAGACTAATTATTTATTACTAGTAAGCTTATAATAGTAATATAAGCTAAGACTAGACTAAGGGATCTTAATAGAGAGTTATTATATCCCTTATAATTAAGATTATATTCTTTAGTAAGTAGGCATAGTAACTATCCTTCCTCTTACTATAGTACCTTATATTAATAGCTTTAGGAATTACCTTTCTAAATATAATAAAGAGTAGTACTAAAGAATTATTTATATCTTTACCTTATAAGGAATTTCTCTCTTTCTTTATTTACTTTAACCACTATTTCTATAGTATAACCTAGGAATTAGTAGGGTTATAGGGGACCCCCCTAAATACCCTATAAGATTAGGCTCCCTAAATTCCTATAATACTAGCTAGTAGTATTAAATCCTATAATAGGTTATAACCCTGTAGGTAATTATAAGCTCTTACAAAACCTAGAAGATTACTACTGCTAAGGGAGTTAACTTAACTTTTAGTAAGGACTAAGTAATATTTCCCTCGCTCCTCCTACTCCTACTAGGAGCTTTTATAAACTAGACTAACCTCCTGCTATAGTTAGCATAGTAAATTAGTAAAGACATTTACACACAATAAAAGCAGCACCTTATAGGCCTCCCTAAGGCCTAGGGTAAGAACTAATATAATAGTCTGCCCCCCTAGGCCTTCCTAACTTTAATAGGAGATCTTATAAGCCTACTTAATAATAGCCCTAAAGGTTAGTTCTAGACCTAAGTATTAAAGCAGCTTAGATATAGGATTTACTACTATAATAAAGGCCTAAGGGAAACATTCCTTAATAAGAATAGTAGTAATATGCTACTACACCTAATAATAACCTTAATTATTAGAGATCTTATAAGTGTTTTTATCCTTTACTTTACTCCCTAACAAAATTAAATCTAGTAATAGTATTATAAAAGATTATAAACCTTTATAAGATTTACTCTAATAAGGAAAAGTATAGTAAAGAGATATATAACTTCTTTAATAATAAGCTAAAGACTTTCTAAGCCCTTTATAAGTAAATTAACCTCCTAAAGTCCCTCTTCTATAAGGTATTTCTTATAATACTTAAAGGAAAAGCTTTAATATATTATAAGGACTTTCTCCTTAGCAAAAGTATAACTTTTACCTAAATAGTTAAATTTATTAAAGACTGCTTTAAAACTATTAATACTATTTAGCTTTATTATAATAACCTTTATATAATTATACTACATAAGGTAATAAGAGAAAACCCTAAAAAGAGTATACTTAAGGCCCTTAACCTCCTCTTTAATAAGATTATCTCTCTTTATTATAGGACTAAAGGCTATGTAAATAATAAGATTAATATATAAAACATACTTCTTGCTATTATTAATAATATCCCTAAATATAGCCTTATAGCTTATAATAGCCCCTTTATATATAAGGACCTAATATTAAAGCTCTAGAAAAGTATTAAAGTAAAGCAAGCTAAAAGAAACGCTACTAAGCGTAGTATATTTTATTAAAAAGAGGCTAAAGTTAACTCTAATACCGCGTTTTACACTAATTATTACTATAGGAAGAATTATAACTTCTAATAGTAATAATATAGGCCCTTTATCTATTATAAGGGCCGCTGCTTTATTTATAAAAAGCAAGGGTACTAGTTTACAAAGCACTTTACTAAAGAACGTAAGGCGTTATAAAGGTATTAGAATTAATTTAAATTCTATTATAGTAGGCTAATAGAGCAGAAGTAATAGTAATTCCTTACTTATATTAAGGGCAAGGATAATAATAGTAGTAATCCTAATAACCTTAAGTAATTAATTCTTAAGACTAAGGCAATAATAGCTTTATTAAATAAGACTAAAAAGAATAACTACTCTAATCCTTCTATAGGTCCTTTATAATTCCTTACTATAGTATTATAAAGGTTAATACTCTTAATAGAGATCCCTAATAGTAGTAAGGTGCTTAAGATGCTTTAAGACTAGTTATTTAAACACGCCCTTTACTATAGTAATCCCTATAAAGAGCCTTAGTCTAATAATATTTTCCTTGCTAAAGCACGCTATTTAAAAGAAACCTTTAGAGGTATTCTTCCTAACACTAGCACTACAGAAGTCTTTATAGTTAGTATTACTTAAGCCTAAGCCCTTTTATGCTTATTTCCCTTGCTATAAATTAACTAATTCGCAAGTTAATATAATATTACCTTTAGCGCTAGAAAAGCATTATTACTAGGTTTTTTAAAGGTTCCTATAGTGCTTAGAGAGATTAAATTCTATATACTACTAATAGCAACACCTTTCTTGTTTTTAATTACTAATATAAACTACATAAATATAAATCTTAATAACCTAAGGAACTTACTAATTTAAGGTATAAAAGAGATTTCTATAACCTATTAATAGGGTTATTTATAGTAGGATCTTAAGCTAACTATAGTAGTTACCTTCTTCCTTATAAAAACATAACTTTGTTAGCTTTATTAATGTTTTAGTTACCCTTTAATTAAAAAACTATAAAAGGTTCTTTATAAAGCTAGTAAGGAATTTAACCTAAAGATCCTACAAAAAATTACTAGTTTCTATAAGTAGTGTTAACTTTACAGCAAGAGCCCTAGCTAATTTAAGTTTACTTTAAAAGATAATTATAAGTTTAATTATAAGATTATTATTAATATCCTCTAAATTAATAGCAAGCTAGTCCTTTATATTATAGATTCTACTATAGCTTTCTAAGCTACTTGTTTTCTTAAACTAAAGAAGCAGACTACTAGAGATATTTAGGACACTATTAGAGCTTATTAGATTAATAGTTATCTTAGACTACCTAAATAGATTATTTATAATACTAGAAAGAACTTTATATTAGCTAAATTTTATTAATACGCTTAAGGGTTAGTAATTAAGGTTAATAAGGTCCCTATAGAAGCTTATAATAGTATTAGAAAGGTTAAAAGATATTACGCTCCCCTCTAATATGCATATAGCATTATTAAAAGCAAACTTAGAGACTATGTATAGTAAGACTACCTTCTTTAAATAGCTATAAAAGCTATTAATAACTCTGCTAGCCTAAATAGCCTTATTCTAACACTTCTTGTGTTTAGGGCATATCTATAACTATTATAGGATTTACTACTAGCGTTTTCTATTATTTAATATGCTAAAGTAATTTATAAAGCTACCTTTAAAGCCTATAGATTACTTATAAAGCGCTAGATTAGTAATGCCCTTGCTTACTATAATAGGCTAAACACTCTCCTAACCTACTAAATCCTACTATAATCTAAGGTATAGGTTTAGCGTAAGAAAGGTAGTTAGTAAGGTCCTTATAAACTCTTAGCTATAAAAGGCATAACTTATATAGTAGAAATACCTTTAGGACTAATAAAATTTAGATTTATTATTATAAAGCTATTTTTATATAATCTAAGTAATCTAAAGACTATAGCTAATAAAGAGACCCTTCCTCCTTTACTTACTAATAAGAATAAAGAGGATTATAATAATTAACTATATAAACTAATAAAAAAAGTTACCTTTAACCTTCCTAATAAAAATAATATTAAAAGACAGCCTATTAAGTAAGGCAAAGGCAGACTATAAAAGACCCCTCTAATTAACTAAGACTTTAAGAAATTAATGCTTTAAGGCACTCTACTTACTAAAGTATTTCTTACTATAAAAAAAGAAGGAGATCTTGCCCTTACTTATTAACTCTGCTAGTAAGGCATTATAAAGACTATAAGAGCACCTTTTAAGGTATTCTAGTAGAAGGAACTTAATACTTTACTCTAGCAAGAAGTCTTCTAACTTAAGATTTATAATGCTAAAAAACATAGTATATAACGCATTTTTAATAGCTATTTAGTAAATAAAATTAAAGGCAAAGGCACCCTAGTATTATATAAAAAATTATAACTTATAGTATAAGCTTATAATAATACTAGCAAGTAAATAATCTTAACCTAGGCTCCTATAATTTAATAGGTAAGTTAATAGTTAATTATAACTTTAGCTCCTTTACTTACAAAGAGGGATATCTTTATTAAGCTAAGAGATATTATATAAGCCTACGTTTAATCTATTATAAGCTTTAACTATAAGATCCTATACTAATTACCTAAAGAAGTTAGAGATTAGCATCCTCCTAGTATAATTATAGTAATTATTAAGCCTCTCTATAGAATCCCTAAGGCTAGCATGTACTAGTAGGCAATATACTAGAAGTATTATTATAAGAAGTTATTTATAATACCTTCTATATATAACCCTTGCCTCCTTATTAGCAGCTTTGCAAATAAATTTAGCATTATAAGCATGCAAACTAATAATACCCTTATCTTAGCTAATTAACTATTTTCTAATTAAGAAGAAAACAAACTATAAGCTACTAAATTCCTTACTAAACTAAAGGAGAAGCTTATAATAAACTACTCTCTAATCTTTAATAGTTATAAGCTTACTCTTAATACTAATTCCTCTGTTTCTCTTTGCTAAAAAGGGTAGATTAGCAAGCTTTAACTTATTAATAAAGATCTAGAGAAGCGCTAGGAGGAATATTATTAATAAAGAGCTTATAGAGCGTATATTACTATAATTTATTAACCTAAAGCTACCTTTAACCTCTCTTTTATAGTATAAAAGCAAGATCTTATAAATAAGAATATTAAATTCCTTAACAAAAGGCTTTAGTAGCAGATAAATTACCTAGATTAAGGGCTGCGTTATATCTTAATTAACCTTAAAAGAGCAAATCTCTTTATCTTTATTAACAAATCCTTTATAAATAATACAGACTTTAGCTCTTAGATTAAATACCTTATTATAATTAGAAACAAGGACTTTAGCGAGGCTTAATTTATAATAAAAGGCAATATTATTACATATAGCTTAACAAAGTGCAAGCGTGTTACACATAGCGCCCTTACTTCTAAATTATATAGCATAGTTTAAGGTGCTAATATAGCCTATATAATTAGCATAACTATTAAGATAATCACAGACTAGCTTAATCTGCCTAAAATTCTAATAATTCTATGTATAGATTTAAATTCACTATATAAATACCTTATTAAGCTTAGTATTACTAAAGAGAAGTAATTAATAATTAATATTATAGCTTTTTAGTAATTATATAAACACAGAGAAATCTTTAAAATCCGCTAGATTAATAGCAAAGATAACCTAGCTAATATAATAACAAAGACTTTACTAAACTAAGTGCTTAAGACCCTTATTAATACAAATAAGATTATAATTAGGATAGAAGGTTAGGTGAAAAAAGCAGTATAAGACCTAATAAAAGGGTTATTATAAGAGTTATTACAAGAAGCATACATACTTTAATCTTTATAATAGCAACTGCCTTATTAAGAGTTATAGATCTTAAGTAGTAGCGTTATAATATATATAATTATAATAACTTCCACATTTATTTCTTTAGCTATGACTATAGCGTGTTATATGTGTTTTAGGGATATTAGGGTTATACTAATTAGTACCTATTATATTACAATAACCGTTGCTATTTCCTTTATTACTTTGTATAAGGATCTAATTAAGGGATCAGATTTAATTAGCTAAGTGTTTAACATATTTAGCAGGGAGGGATTAGAGGCTCTTTACATTACGTTAATTTCCGGCATAAAAAGAGAAGAGTGCTAGTGTTAATATTAACGCAATAGGTTGGGTTAACGTAGACCTAGCGCATCCTAATTAGCCGCATCTAAGCTTGCCTTAGATAAGTAGCTAGTGCGCTAGTCACGTGACCTATAACTTTACGCATCACAAAAACCACTAAAAGGCCTCCCACTTAGCTAGCTAGATAGTAAGATTAATAATATTAACCAGAATCCTAGTACTTCCTTTTGCGCGCGCATTGCTTATTATTTCTTGTACCTTTGTTATTAATTCGCCTGTGTACGAATCAACATTACTAATAAGGAAATATAATTAAAGTTCTTTTATAATATCTTAAAAAGTAATATAAGGAGCGCTCTTTATAACCTTTAAAAATATATTAGGTATAGAGATTAAAGTAGGGTTTTTAATTAAGAAAAGCTCTTTATTTCTTTTTATTATTAAAGGCATTTAATATATAATAGGGTTAGTAGGAGCTATAGAGGCTGCTTTTATAAGCTTTTTAGTCTTTTTAATCTTATTAATTATTATTATATAAATTATTGCTTTAACTATATATATAATCTAAGTCTTTAAAGCTATCTTTTTAACCTTTTTAGCTTTATAAGACTAAAGGTTACTTTAATATTTAGCTTAGGTTTAGCTAAAGGTATCTTATATTATAAGGCTCTTATTAATCTTTTTTAAATCCTTTAAGACTACTATAGCCCTTGCTATAAATAACGTAGTAAGAGCTTTAATAATATTGCTTAGCTACGCTAGGAGATCTAGATTAACTAATTCCTAGATATCTTAACTATTAGTAGTAACTTTAAGTGTATTAATTTATTCTTCTTATTTATTAGGGGAAGATAGCTTAAGGTTATTAGGGGCGTAAAGAGTATTATTAGTTTCTATCTTAATAAGGAATTAGGGGATTAAATTAAAAGAAAAAGGGGAGCTCTAAATAAATAATAGGATCTTTAGTAAGGATAAATCTATGCTTTATAATGTAGTAGATATATAATAGGAAGTTATAAGTCTTATTAACTTCCTGGGCTTATAACTCTAGCATAAAAGAGGCACTAGTATAAATACGTAATAGTATAACCTATCTAGATACATAGATATAAAAGAGAGAGAAAAAGAGAGAGGGAAAAAAGAGAGCTTAGATGTAGGCGGAAAAGAGCTCCTGTGTGCCTGTCATGAATAGGTCAGGGATATCAGAGTGAAAGATCAAGGAAGTCACGGCTTATTTGAAGGTATATAGCAATAGGTAACGGTCTTAATTCTTGCCCCCTTCTATCTAATCTAGTTAGAGGTCTATGCCTATATAATTACAAGTGTTATATACCTCTAGGTCCTCGCTATAAGTCTAGTAGTTATACGCGGCGAATAACCTTATTATATAACGCGAGTCTAACAGAGGCTTGCTTATGCAAATAAATCCTATTAGCCTAAGGTAACCTTATAGCTTTCTAGTCCTAATAGGGTAACCCTCTCTGCTTATAACTATCTTAGTTATAGAAGGTTCCCTTTGTATTACCTAATTTAAATATTATAAAATAATCCTAAAAATTTTTAATACTTCTAA